>PVHP010029387.1:0-22412 GCA_004024765.1 Zapus hudsonius
GGCGTCGGTCGTAGCCCATGGGCGCAGGCACTGGTGTGAACGCAGGGTGCGGGCGCAGTGCGGGCACGGGCGCCGGCGAGGGCGCGGACGGATGTGCGGGTGTCCTCGCGGCGAGGGCGCAGGGTGCGGGTGCAAGAGCGGCGTGCGTGGGGTGCGGGTGAAGCGCGTGCAGGGGGCGGCGGGAGGGGCGGGCGCGGCGGCGGCGGCGACAGGCGCCCGCGCTTCTGCGCGCGTAGGTGTGCGGCGCGCTCCTGGCGGGGACCGAGCCACAGATCTCGCGTGCGCTCGCCGCCTGGCGCCGCGAACCGAGGTGTCTCCCGCGCCCGCGTCCGTGCCGCCGCCGTGCCCGCGAGCGGGAGCCGGAGCCGCCGCCGCCCGAGCGCAGCCGAGCGCACGCCGAGCCCGTCCGCCGCCGCCATGGCCACCACGGTGACCTGCACCCGCTTCACCGACGAGTACCAGCTCTACGAGGACATTGGCAAGTAAGAGCCTGGGCGCCGCTTCCCGCCGCAGCCCCGGAGAGCCGGGACCCTCGGGGCCGCCGGCGCCGCGCACTGCAGCCCCGCGCGCCCCCGGCGCCGCCGCCTCCCGGCCCCGCCGCCCCGCCCGGAGCCGCCCCGACCCCCGAGCGGAGCCCCGTCCCGGCCCCGCCGCCCCACCTCGGCGCTGGGGCTCGGCCAGAGCCGCGACTCCGGGTCTGGACTCGGCGCGGCGGGGGCGGCAGCAGGTGTCCCCCGAGCGTCTGGCAGACGTGACGCATTTAGTGGCGGGGAGGTCGCCGAGGAGCCGCTCGCGGGGGCAGCGGCCGGTCCCGAGGCTGCGGAGAGCTCGTCGCGGCCCCAGGGGTCGTCCCCACCCCCACCCGAGCGACGGGCGGCGGCGGAGCTGCTCCGCGCCTGCTGCTCGCGCGGCCCCATCTGCGCTGGGGGTGCCGGCGTGGGAGCAGCCTCTGCCTTACGCCCCTCGGGAAATCTGGGTTCTGGAGGCTTTTCCTCCAGATTCTTCTGGAATTTGGAGGGGGTGGGCCAGGTCCGAGACTTGGATGGAGCGGTCGGGGTGGGGGGTGGGGGTGAGGCAAGAACCGATGGGGCGTCTGATTTCAGGGTCATCGAGGTAGACCGAGGCTGGATGCTGGGGCGGTCTGTCGGGGGGGCTGGGGAGGGCCTCGTGGGGAACAGGTGCCTGGGCTCCGCGGCTCCGCTCCGCAGTGTGGGGGCGAAGCTTTGGTTTGGAGCATCCAGACACCTGGTTTCGTCCCTGGGGTCAGAGATGGCGAAGCTGTTACCTGCGTCTTCCCCCTGCACGAGGGCGGCTGCACCAGCACCGCTTGGGGCGTCGTCTGAACTCCAGAACCCGGTCTTGCTCCTCCCTCCCCCACCTCTCCTGGGTGGTGGGGGCGCTGGCGAGATTTCCTCTCACACATCCAGCAGCTTTGCTAAAAAAGCGTCTGAAAGCTTGTGGTGGGCGAGGGACGTTAATCATTGATAATTGTGGAGTGCCCAGCTGGAGGAGTGGGGGGGGGTGCCTTCCCCGCTTCTTGCTGCACGTGCGGAGACAGGATTCGGGTCAGGCCTGTTGGGAGGAGGGTGAGAGGAGCCAAATGGAGTTCCTGGAGGAAGCCTCCGTCTGAAGACGAGGCGTGGGGGCTGGGTAGATCAGAAGAGCCACCTCAACTGGAGGGCCCTGCACCCCCAGTCCAACTGTGTGCCCCTCCCTGAGTTCCTCACGCTTGTAGTTATGAAAACTTCCAGGAGCCGAGGAGGAGGGGCGTGTGAGGGTCTCTGAATTAGAGGGAATGGCGGGGATGAGGCCGCCTTCCGTGTGGACTGTGAGTGGCAGTGAGCAGTCAGTGCGTTTGCTTCCCTGAGGAAGAGAGCGGTGTGCCCAGGAGCATGGACTCTCCCCCTGGGCCCCTCTGAGATCTCCAGCTCTCCAGGACTCACTTGCCTCTTTGGCGTGAGCTGCCACCTCCACTAGGGAGTGGATGCTGAGGGGTGACATTTGCAGTAGAGACAGGTGAGGACAGCCAGCTCCTCCTTAGGGAGGCAAAAGAAGGAAGCGTGTGGGGAGGCCACAGGAGTGTGAGGGGGAGAAGCAAGGCGGCTGTCAAGGGGTCATTGTGACCTGGCACAAGAGAGGAGGCACCCTAGCCAGGGAGCCCAGCATGCCTCTGTGACTCCTAGATGGGCAAGGAAAGGCGTGAGGGGAAGGGCTCCCCAAGGCTAATCGGCCTCGGAGGCTGCAGTGACCATGTTGGCTGGTTGTTGACAGTGCCTGCCCTGGGCACAGTTGGTCCTGCTTCCCAGCCCCAGGTGGGGTTCGTCCAAGTTTATTTAAAGCTGTAGCCCCTGGCACCCAGTCAGGAGATGCTGGGTTCCCTGCTTGGCTGAATGGTTGGTCACAGCTGCTCTTGCGTGTCTGTGTCATAGCCCCCGCCTTTCAGCTCTGTCGTTGGCTATCTCTGCTCCAGATTTCCCCCCAAGGCCTTGGTAGCAAGTGGGCTAGCCAAGAGCCCTTTCAGAGCCATGGCATGTGCCCTTCTTTGCCCAGCCTGGTGGTACCCGGGAGTACTTGTCGAGAGGCCCATATACCAGAATGTAGAGCCGTCTTGAGCCCGGGGCCCAGAATGCAAGCACAGAGCATAGCAGGGAAGTCCTCAGTCCACATGGACCAGCCTAAGTGCATTGAAAATTATTTTCTTATTAGATAGAGTTTTAAAATCCAGAAACCTCAGGAATAATAAACCAAACAGTGGTGTCTCTTCTACCTAAACTGAAAACTGCTTATCATTTTGGCCTTATAATTTAAAATTATAAGCAAATTATAAACATATCACAAGTGAATATCAAGTAACCCATTTTCCTGATTCCAATTAGACATTTGTATTCTGTGCTACAGTCATACACAGATGTAAGTATTCACGTTAATGTGTGTGACTCTTTTGTGAGGAAATGCAGAATTTGTTTTCTCAGTCAGCCCCAACTTTGCTGACATGTGTCACTCTGCTGTTTTGACCAAAGCTCCTGCATGGAGACCCTGGTGTGAGCCCTGGGTCTCACCTGCTCTGCTCCTCATGTGAGTCCAAGTGGCTTCTGTTCTTTTTTTTCCTACCATTTGGCTAAAACCATGTACATATTTGCTGGTACAGGGGCGAGAGCTGCTTTGGGGTTTGCTCCTGGTGGAGGGCTTCCAGCAAGGTTCTGTCCTGCCATGCCCACTCCCACTGGTCATGTTGGGAATGCCCCTGCACCCAGTGCATCATCGTCAACTGGTGCCAGCAGATAGAAAATGTTAACTGGTAAAAGGCAGTTGTATGTTCTGGATTTGGGTCTATGAATCTTCCACTTTTAGAGAGCAGTTGCCTCCTTAAAATATGGATGATATTCCTAGAAAAAAAGCAGCTTTCATGAGGTTTTGAATATACTTTCAGGGACTTATGGATCCCTCCTGTACTAGGGAAGAGAACACTGGACGTGCCGAGGCAGCGTGGAGTGTGTGCCCTTTTTACAACCATTCAGTTTTATTTGATTCAAACTGTCTGCCCTCCCGCATTTCCTAAATTGGGAAAGTAAGGAATGCCCCTGTCCTCAGCCTAAGGAACTCTCACCCTCCCTAGTCCCCTCCCCTTAAATCTCAGGCCCAGAACTGACCTGAATGTGTCCAGTCAGCAGAGGGCAGGCTGAGTCCTGGGGTGTGTGTGACCATGGCGGTCTTCACTGTCAGCTCTTTCTACTTTCTGCTCTGAAACCGCGAATGGCCTGCTCAGTAGCTGATAAACTTAGGAGCTTCAGAGCAGATCAGTTTTGGAG
Source organism: Zapus hudsonius (assembly GCA_004024765.1). NCBI lineage: Eukaryota > Metazoa > Chordata > Mammalia > Rodentia > Dipodidae > Zapus > Zapus hudsonius. The sequence continues at coordinate 3,810 of PVHP010029387.1, forward strand.
TCTCCCTTGCTCTGAAGAGAGGCATCTGTGTTTGCTGTTGTGACAGGCCCTTCTTGTCCCAGGGCCTTGGGCAGCTCTTCTCTCACTCTCCTGTGCTCTGGGCTTGGGGTCCCTGCCAGGGGCTGAGTCTGTAGGGCCACATGAGAGGAAGGGGCAAGTGGACCTCTGGCCTTTGCCTGCCGGCCTGGCTCGGAGGAGGCCAGAATGAGTCCTGGTTTGATTCCCTAATATAGGGTAATTTAAAAAGAAGTCGCACACGCTGAGGTTGCTGGCAAGATGCGCATTAAGGTGACGCTAGTTTAGTTACTATTTAATGGTATTTTTATACCATAACCTACTTTGCTGAGAGCTAAGAATACATCTGCATGCTTGCTGCCGGACTGTTCTGGTGGCGGTAGCAAGCCCTTCAGTTTAGTAGCGCTGATTATACTAACGCACTGGATCTGGAGACTGAGTGCGGTGACCGTCCCTGGTCCCCAGGAGAGGTCACTGAAGCCCAGCCCCAGCCCATTCCCTGGTACGCGCTGCTCGGGGTTTCAGTCAAGGAGTTTGACTGCAGTTCATGATCTGCTTCCCTGAGAGATGTGGAATGATCGCACCCTGCTGCCTGAGTTGTGTCTCTGACCCCGGGCCCCTGACGACCACCCTGCCCTCAGCCAGCGGCTTGCCATACTTCCTGTGCTTCCAAACCCAGGGGACTGCCTGCAACTTGTGGAAACGCCATTTCTTTTCCGTCACCTCTCCATGACAACCAACACTGACCCCATTTGAGAGACTAGCAAGACTTAAAATTTTTATTTTATTCGTTAAACAAATTACTAGGGCAACGTAGTCCTATTATCAAAAAAATCAAGTAATGCAGAAATGAAATATGTTCAGTAGAGTTTGACCTTTTACACTCAGGTCCCCTTAGTCCCCAGAGGAACCTGAACTATGGTTTTTGTTATGTGTGGAATATGTACAGCTGTACACGGACACATATATATATCATGCAAGTGACTTTAAAGCACAGACGCACTCACTCTGCGCATGACCCTGCCATTCATTTGCCCCAACACTTACCCACGATGATCCCACACATTGGGATCGTGCGCTGCAGCTCCCTTGGAAGAGAGATGGGTACGTGTATGTTAGCCATATTTACAAATCCACAATCGGGACCAATCCTCTGATGTGTGTGAGAGAACGAGGCTTGGAAGAGACTGTGGGAAAGGAAGGGTCATGTTCTCTGCAAAGCCGCAGCAGGGTCTGACCCAGGAAGTGCACCCATGGATATTTGCTAGGGTCAAGGTAATTGGTACTGAGGGGGGAGGGGTCTCTGGTCCCCCTTGAAGGTACCAAAGGATATATTTTGTCTTTCTTTCTAGGACTTCCCAGGCAAAGAGGGGAGGGAGGTGCAATGCCTGGTTTTCTTCTACTTTAAAAAAAAATGTTCCGGGCCGTGGAGGTGGCTCAGTGGTTAAAGGTTCTTGCTCACAAAACCTGCAGACCCATGTTCCAGTTCCCCAGGAACCATGTAAACCCAGATGCAAAAAGTGGCACATACATCTGGCATTCAATTGTAGCAGCAAGAAATCCCAGCACACCCCCACACACATATGTAAACAACTATTCTTATAGAAATGGCTCTCTTGTACCACTGACCTTCTCGGAGTCTGTGTCGAGCTGGAATTGAGGAAGTAGCTTAGTGGAAAAGAAGAACTGGATATCAAAATGCAACGCTTGTCCCTCGGAGCACCTCTCGGAACCTCTCCCAGGCAAGAGTTGCGGCTTTCTTGGAAATTTCAGATACATTTTCAAAACCTAACCCCTTTCCCTATTCCCTACAAAAAAGAAATTGAATTTGATTATTTGTAAAGCATCTTTTTTGTTTGTTTTTGAGACAGGATCTCATGTAGCCAAGGATTGCCTGAAGTACATTTTGTAGCCGAGGGTGGTTTTGAATTTCTGATCTCCTTCCTCTACTTCTTGAGGATTACAGTTGTGTACCACCATGCCTGGCTTTGTTATTGTGGAAATGTAAAAATGCATTATGCATTAACTTAGTTTAAAAACATCATCATATGGGCATAGTACATATGAAGATATATTTTATTCATGTGAAAATTTGAATTTGTTTCTACTAAAGACATCCTTTCACGGCAGAAGTGGTGCTACTAGCTGCCTAATTTGGAGTGGCTTTTGTCTCTTGGGTTAGAGTCACAGATGATCAGGGTTCAGCTGCTAATGGACATGGTGCTTTGTGTATTGTCATAATTATCTTAAAATAATGAAGTTACGATTCTTTATTAAGCTGGAAAAGCAATTTTGTTGCATCCTAGAACAGATTGGCAAGAGCAGTGATTTAAGATCTTTTCAAAATCTTTCATTTTCTATTTTTGGGTGTGTGTGAATGTGGAGCTGTATGTTCATGTGTGTGTTTACGTGTGTGAGCATGGAGGTGTATGTTCATGTGTGTTCACGTGTGTGTTCACGTGTGCGAGAGTGGAGGTGTGCGTTCAAGTGTGGGTGTGCGCGTACACATGGAGAGCTCAGAGGACGGCATTCAGAGGTCAGTCAGCATTATCTCCCTCGTTTGAGGCAAGGTCTCTTGTTCACCTTGTTCACTGCTGTGTTGGCCAGGCTGGTCTGTGAGCTTCTGGACGTTCTCCTGTCTCTGCCTTGAAGCATGCTGACATCACAGAAGCCTGCCAGGCCTTCTGGCTCTTACGTGGAGTCTGGGGATCCAAACTCCAGTACTCGGGCTTGAGCAGCAAGTGTTGTACCAATTAAGCCATCTAATCAACCCTCTAGAGTCCACAGTGTTGTGCAGGGTCATAATTTGAGACCTTGTCTCCCTATGTTGTGAGGAGTACTTGAAGACTGGAGCGAGAGACCGCGCTCTGCCAGGGCGTGGATACCAGGGTGCTGCCCTGTACATCCAGTTTGTGACCTTCTCATCAAGGAACCTATGCACTCAAGTTCTTAGCAACCATGCCTGGCATACAGCAAGTGCTCAGCAGTGACTCTGATCACTGCTCCCCGGATGTCCAGCCAGAGTCGTCTGCCGGTGTTAGCACCGGGAGAGGCACAGCCACGGGCTGCCTGCTCACATGGCTGCCGTGGGGCCAGCCCCTCCTGTGTACAGCACCCCACCCTTTTTGTAATGAAGTGCTTCCATTATTCCTTGTTTGTTGAGGTCTAATTTGATGCTCAAAATCCCCAGAGTTGATATAGGTCCTTTGTTAGGGACCCTGCTGCCGAGGATGACACTGTGGTTCTCAGCTCTGCTTTCATTCACTGGCAGTGTTACCCCCCCCCCCCAGCCTGGTTCTTCTGACATGAGGGGAGAAGGACTGGGAGGGTTAGGAACTCCGGGTGCCTCCAGTGGCCTCACCTCCATCTGCATCCCCTTGATTCCTTGAGAGCCTCACCAACTACTGTGTTTGGAATTTGCCTTAATTTTCTTCCCACTCACAATGACATGGAACTCCAAACATACTCAAGTTGTCTAGCACAGCATTGTATAGAAGAAAGGAAGTGTGGCCAGGAAGAGGATCCTCATGGATGATTTAATATTTTCTAGTGCTTAAAAAACAAAGAGGGGCAGGAGAGATGGCTAAGTGGTTAAAGGTACTTGCTTGCAAAGCCTGATGGTTCGGGTTTGAGTCCCCAGCACCCATGTCAACTCAAGATGCACAAAGTGGTACATACATTTGGAGTTTGTTTGCAGTGGCAGGAAGCTCTGGCAGGCCCATACTCATTCTCTTTGTGTCTGTCTTTCTCAAATAAATAAGAATATTTTAAAAAAGAAAATAGTAAAAAGATTTTTAATAATGTATTTAACCTATTTTACAACATTATTTCCACATGAAATCAATGCAAGATTATTAAATATTTTGCATCTCACCGTTTCTCACATGGTATCTTTGAAATGTGTTGTGTGATTTACACCTACAGCACAGGTCAGCTTGGCCAGCACCGTCCAGGTTCTGGTAGCTACATGATGGCAGTGGCTGTGGGTTAGACTGGAGGTTAAAGGCTATTCCCCACTCTTTCATTTCTTTTCTGGGTTCTTTTCAGGATGATAGTTACAGTCTGTTCCTAATTTCTTTTGCTGTTCTGCAGACATTCATTCATTTCAGAAGTCTGGTTGATTGCTTACCATCTGTCAGTCATCTTCTGGCTTCTGGGGTAACAGCAGTGAACAGGGCACTCAAGGATACCTGCCCTGTGTTGTTGGTGGAGAGAGGCAGGAAAAAGACGTAAAAGCTAAACAGATCATATGCTAGGATAGTAGGTGACAATACAGGCATAGAAAAGAGGAAAGGCTGCAGCTATGAAAAGAGTGGTCACGCAATGGAAAAAAGAAGACTCTAATTACCATGATCAAGAATGAATGAGGGGTGTTACTACCAACCCAACAGAGGTAAATGAGAACATGAGAAAGCACTAGGCACAAAAAGTTAAATACCCTAGTTGCAATGGATACATACTTAACAAGACACACACTCCTGAAACTGACTCAAGAAGTAGAACTGAGGGCTGGAGAGATGGTTCAGCGGTTAAAGCACTTGCCTCCAGTGCCTAAGGCCCCTGGTTCAATTCCCCAGGACCCACATAAGCCAGACCCACAAGGTGGTGGCCCTGGTGCGCTCTCTCTCTCTCTCTCTCTCTCTCTCTCTCTCTCTGCATCTCTCTGCTTGAAAAATGAATAAATAAAATGTTTTTAAGAAGTAGAACTGAGAATAAATCTTCAAGAAATAGAGACTGAGTTATTAATTTATAAATTTTCCATAAAAAATAGAGATCCAGAAAACTTTATTGGTAAGTTCTACCAAACATTTTAAAGATACTTTATTTATGTTTATGAACTACAGATGCATGTACCACTTTGTGCTGGGGAACTAAACCCAGGTCATTAGGCATTGCTGGCAAGTGCCTTAACCACTGAGCTATGTCGCCAGCCCTACCAAACATTTAAAGAAGAATTAATACCAGTTCCTCACAAACCTTCCCAAGAAATAAAAGAGGAGCAAATTCTCCCCAGTTCATGTTATTAACTCACTATAATACCCTGATACCAGGCCAGTTCCATTAGAAGAAAACTACACACGAGTGTTCTTTATGAACCTTATGCAACATTCTAAATAAAATACTAGCAAAACCAAATTATCAACATATGGAAAGGATTGTACACTATGAAATATAGGATTATTCCAGAAATTAAATGGTTGGTGTAACATACTGAAAGAAATCTATGTAAGTATATCATAGAATAAACAAAGAAACAATATGGTCGTCAGGATAGATGAAAAAAGAAGCATTTGTATTAGTTACTTTTCTCATTGCTGGGACAGAATGCTCGACAGAAGCAACTTAAGGGAGGAAGTATTCATTGTGGCCCAGTTCCAGAAGATTTCAGTCCACCCTGACTGACTGGCTCTGTGGTGGCAGGAGTATGTACTAGAGCTCCTCACATCTCCACCAGACCAGGAAGTAGAGCTACACAGGAGCGAGGCATGGGCTATAACCTTCAAAGACTAGTGCCCTACTTCAGCCAACCAGGCTTCACCTCTTAAAGGTTCCATAGCCTCCTCAAACAACATCACCAGTTGATAAATTTGAACACAAGTGTTCAAATACACGAGCCTGTGGGAGGCATTTTACATTCAAACCATAGCTTTATTTGACAAAACTTAATCTTCTTTCATGATTAAAAAAAAAACCAAACACTGCAAACTAGGAAGAAAACAGAATGTCCTTACCTTGGTAAGACATTCATGAAAAATCAGTGTTTTAATCAACCTTCTCTCATTGTTGCACAGAAAAGAACCCGACCAAGATGGGAGGAATGGGTTTATTTGGCTTATGGACTAGAGGGAGACTCCATCATGGCAGGGAAAATGATGGCATGAGCAGAGGGTGGACATCACCTCCACCACAGCACTGCAAACAGCAGCAGGAAGGTGTGCCAAACACTGGCAAGGGGAAGCTGGCTTAGAACCCCCATAAGCCCGCCCCCGGCATACACCAAACTGCCATCAGCTGGGAATCGAGCATTCAGAACACATTCTTTGGTGGGACACCTGGATCAAACCATGACAAACAGTGACATCATATTTAATTGTGAAAAACTAAATGTATTCTCTGTAAGATCAGAAACAAGACAAGGATATCTGTTCTCAACATTTTTGTACAACTAATAGAAGAGGTTCTAGCCAGGGCTATTAGGTAAGAACAAAAAGATTGGAAAAAATAGGTAAGACTGTTTCTGCCTGTAGACTGTGATCTTTTAGAGAGAAAATCCTAAGAAAGCCACTAACACTATCAGAACTAAAAAATGAACTCAGCAAAATTTCAGATACAAAATTAGGACACAAAATCTCTTGTCTTTCCTTACACTAATTGTGTTTAATCTCAAAATAAAGTTTAAAAGTTCCATTCTTGATAACATCCAAGAGAGTAAAAATACTTAATAATTTTACAAAAGAAGAGCTTGGAATATAGCTCAATGATAGAACACTTGCCTAGCATGTCCAAGGCTCTGGGTTCAATTCCAAGCTCTACACACACACACACACACACACACACACACACAAATAAAGAAATGAGAAATAAAGAGAAAGAGTTGTACATTGAAAACTACAAACCACTGTTGGGAGAATTTAAAGAAGACTCAAGTAAATGGAAGGCTATCTCATAGTCATGGATCAGAGGACTTGACAATATCAGGATCTGCACTGCAACAAGATTCCCGGAAAGTCAGTTCATGGGAGGCTAGACTGTTTCAGAGGTTCCAATCCACAGTCACTTGCCTGCCTTGGCAGGTGACCTCTGGGTTGGTGGGCTGTAAGGCAGGCCATTGTGGTCGGGGCATATGGTGGAGCGGACTTAGTTGCCTCGTGGCGTATAGAAGTCAGAGAGTGAGAGGAAGAGGCTGAGGACAAGAAACGTTCTTCTAGCACAGTCTTTCAGTGACCTACTGCCTATACCAGGTCCTACTACCTGCCAGTGATGCATTCAATGTGTGTGTGTGTTCACGTGGGCACACGTGTGTAGATGTGTGTGCACGTGCTTGCAGTGTGGAGGCTGGAGGTTGACGTCAGGAATCTTCCTTGATTGCCAGCCTCCTCATTACTGAGGCAGAGTCTCTCCCTTGAATCCTCAGCTGCCCTTTTGGCCAGTCTAACTCAGCGGCTCGCCTTGGGGGTTTCCTGTCTCCACCTTCCGAGCACTGGGATTACAGATGCCACCATGCCTGGCTTTACATGGGTGCTGGGGATCCAAACTTGGGTTCTCATGCTTGCCACCTCCCACCCCTGAATTCAACTTAAAAATATTTATAACATTAGACGATAGATAGATAGATAGATAGATAGATAACGAGTGAACCCCAAACACATGTGCCACTTTGTGCGTCTCTGGCTTTGAGATGGTGCTGGGGAATTGAACCAGGGCTGACAGGCTCTGTAAGCAACACCTTTAACTGCTGAGCCATCTCCTCAGCCCGCGCTCAATTTATGATTCTATCAATGTTTAATCCACTTGATGAGATTAGAGCCTTTGAGAGCCAGTCACTTCCCCAAAGCCTATCAGCTTTATCTAAGCCTTTCATAATGTGGACCTTCAGGGAACGTTCTAGATTAAAACCATAACAAGATGCCAGCATGTTTCAAATTTATCTACAGTTTCATTGCCATATTGTAAAAAATATAGCTTCCTTAATTTTGCAAAACCTGACAAGTTTGTCCTAAAATTTACATGGAAATTAGAGGGATCCAGAATAGCTAAAATCATAAAATAAACTTGGTGGATCCAGATAGCCTGATAACTGACATAGATATTGCAGTGAGAACAGTGTAATATTGGCAGAAAAGAAATACATAGATCCAGTGGACTAGAAGTGAGAAGCTGTAATCTTTGTATCTGTTCACAGGGTCTCTTATACGCTAGGCATGCGCTCTGCCACTGAGCTACATCCCTATGGTCTATGGTCAGTTGAAAATCTGATTTCATTTTTTTAAAAAATATTTTTTACTTACTTATTTGCAAGCAGAGAGAAATAGAAGAGTAAAAGACAGAGAGACAGGGCACATCAGGGCCTCCAGCACTATAAACAAACTCCAGATGCATGTGCCACTGTGCATCTAGCTTTAGTGGGTACTGGGGACTTTAGGCTGTTGTAAGGCTTTGCAGGCAAGAGCCTTAACTGCTGAGCCATGTCCCCGGCCTCAAAATTTCTTCTTTATTTTGTGATGCTTGCCTCAAGCCCAAGCCTTACACATGCTAAATAAGCACTCTACCTACCACTGAGCTCCATCCTAGCTCATTCGTTGATTTTTGACAGTAAGAGGGCTGTGAGCTTAAGGTTAGCCTGGACTACATAGCAAAACCCCATCTTAAAAAACACAAAACAAGCTGGGCATGGTGGCACATAACTTTAATCCCAGAATTTAGAAGGCAAAGGTCTGAGAATTGCTGAGTTTGAGGCCAGCCAGGGGCCAGAGTGGATTCTGTGTCAGTCTGGGCTACAGTGAGACCCGCATGGAGAGGGGCAGGGAGGAGACAAAACCAAAACTATCAAACAAAAGAAAGTTGGCATTAAATACAAAAGAATGAAGTTGAGGGGCTGAGGAGATGTTAAAGCTGTTGAAGGTGCTTGCTTGCAAAGCCTGTGGGCCTGGAGTTCAGTTCCCCAGTCACCAATGTAAAAGCCAGATGCAAAAGGTGGCACAAGCATTTGGCGTTCCTTTGCAGTGGCAAGAGACCCAGGTGTGCCCCTCCCCACCACCAAATACACATGCAAATAAAAAAATTTTTAAAAATGAAGTTTAAACTCTTACACAGTATACAAAAAAATTATCTCAAAACAGATCATAGACTTAAATGTAGGCGATAAAACCATAAAATGCTTAGATGGAAAGAGGCTTTGTGATTCTGATTTAGGAAAGGCGGAAGGAAGAGAGGGGAGGAGGGAGACAGGAAAAATGCTATCTTAGCTATCCATAGGAGAGGTTATTTGTAAATCATGAGTCTGATTCAGTAATTTGTATTCAAATGACTTTAAGAACTCTTATTACCTACCAGTAAAATAAATTACTGAACAAAAAATAAGTGGATGGGTTGGAAAGATGGCTCAGCAGATAAGGCGCTTGCTTGCAAGGCCTGACAGCCTGGGTTCGATTCCCCAGCACCCACGTCAAACCAGATGCACAAAGTAGCTCGTGCGGCTGAAGTTTGTTTGCAGTGTCTGGAGGCTCTGGTGTACCCAGTCCCTCACTCTCCCCTCTTTCCTTGCAAATAAATAATTTTTTAAAAACGAGTGGAGGTCTGAAAAGACATTTCTCTAAAGAATATAACCAAATGGCCAACAACAGGTGGAAGGACGCTCAGCACCTTTAGTCATTATGGAAACGCTAATCAAAATCACCTTGAGATGCCCTTCACTTGCAGACACAGATGCACAGGGCCAGGTGGAGGCCTCCTATGGTACTGGCAAGGGGGTGAGACGGCCCAGCCATCATGGAAAACACCTTGACAGCTCCCCAGCTGCTCCATTGTCCACGAAAACCTTGTCCACAGCACCCCATTAGGGCCCCAAATGGAAACAACTCAAATTGCCTGATGAATATTCGCTAAAGAAAGTGTGTTACACCCACATGTGGTACCTTCTTCAGGCGTGCACACCTGGAATCTCTGCCCTTCAGAGCCAGCCTGAGCCACACAGGGAAGCCTCGTCTCATAAATCAGAAAGGGGGGGTAGGGGAGAGGAGGAATAATCAGGTACACCTTTGAAACATACTATGAGAATGGAGCCAGTCACAAAAGGCCACAGATTGTATGACTCCATTTATATGAAATGTCCAGAAGAGGCAAATTCTTAGGACAGAAGGTAGAGCCTTCTGTGGTGGGAACAGAGGCTGAGAAGTGACCGCTAAGGGGTAGAAGTTTGGTCTTGGAGTGGTGAAATCTGCAACTCAGACTGTGGTAATGGATTGCACTTCTGTGAACATATTAAAAGCCATTAGATCATACATTCAAAATGGATGAATTGATATTTCAATCATATCTCAAGAGACCTGTGGCCTCCCTTAATCTGCAGGACCCTGCCAGAGGGTATTTCTGGATAAACCAGCTTCTGCTGTGAAGCACCTTCACAAGTGAGTCACTGTGAAAGCAATTTTGTCATCAGAGCATCTGACAGGTGCCTTGGACTTGTCTCTAAACTTAGCCAGTACTTGGGCCTTCGCCTGGTATGAGCTCAGACCAAGCTTAGGCCCGAGGCATGGCAGTGTCCGATTCCCACTGGGTGAGAAGTAAGTGTCCAGGACCTGGGAGCCCCTCTGAGCAGGGCTAGGGGCTGGGCACGCTCTGACCTGGACAGGGGAGTTCCACGCCTCTCCTACTCTTGGAGTCCACATGAACTTTCAGGATCCTCTTTCCCTTCTGGGAGAGGCTTGGTCCTCCTACTGGTCGTTCAGCTTCCTCTGTGGTCTTCCAGAGTACATAAGTGCTTGCCCTGAAAGGTGGTTACTATCTGTATGAAGGAGGTGTGAGCCAGAATACGGAAGCACTAGCTGTCACTCGGGACCTGGCTCGGTGGCAGGCTGGGAGAATTCCCAGGGCTGCATACTTGAGCCTTAGTGAGACTGTGGTGTCATCAAGCTTGTGGGCTGGACCTGCATCCCCAGAAACCACGTGGCCCATCCTGGGGCCCCTCTTGGGCCTGCGTTCCCCTCCCCCTTTCCTCATTCCCTTGTCACAATAGGTCCCAGAGACTGAGGACTTGCGCCATCCGGAAGCCCTATCACATGGGTTTGGGTGCTGTTGATGATTTCTTTGCAGGCCGGAGTTTAGGTTCATTTTATCTGTATACAAGATGGACATTCATCTTGGCCAGTGGCAGGCATGATGGACTGCCCAGGACTTCCTATGTTGTGGGGCTCTGTGTGTGCGTGTGTGAGGGGTGGGGGGGGCTCCTGACTGGAGAGGGTCAGAGTTACCTGCCTCTGCGTCCAGTTTCAAGGGGACATGGACATGACTGGGGACAAGAGCAGCCATCCCAGCTGCCCAAAGCTTTAGTTCATATTTACCATCTGGAACCATTATGGATTCTTTCCCCTTCAACATTGTGATTTGTCATTCGATTTAATTTACATCGAGCTCTTTTTAGAATTAAAAATTTAAGAGCAGGGAGTATAGGTTCAGTACTAGAGCACTTGGCTTAGCATGTGTAAGGTCCTGGGTCCTACCCCTAGCACCCCAGACTCAAACGTAATAAAACATTTTAAAGATAGCATTTCAACTACCAGATTCTTTCATTATTAAGAATTTTCTAGAGAACATTTTTTCTTGTGGCTGATCATTTCCATTCAGTGGCAGTAGCCACGCTCACATTGCTGTGTGACAAGCACCACTGCTTCCAGAGCTTTTCAACTCCCTCCAGCTCTGTCCCCTTAAGTACTGACTCCCTGTTCCTCTCCCCAGGCCCTGCAAGCCCCGTCTTCCGGCTCCATCTCTGACTCCTCCAGTACCCGTGAGCATGGACGCCTGCGACATCTGTCGTTTCACTCAGCATCCACGTTGTGGCCTGTGTAGAAACATCCCTCCTGAATACATTCACACGCATTCACTTGTATTTAGGACACGTTTTGCGTACCCATTCGCCCATCAGTGGCCACCATGAATAATGTAGCTTGAATTTGGGTGCACAAAGGCTTTTTTTACACGTGTGTGCGTGCGTGCGTGCGTGCGTGCGTGCGTGTGCATGTGTGTGTGTGTGTGTGTGTGTGTGTGTGTATGTGCCCTTGTTGTGGCCTGTGAGCTCGCCTGTGGCAGGTGCACTCACCTGTAGTGAGCACACCGTGTTTTCCTGCTCCATCACTTTTCCGCTGATTCTTTTTCTGAGCGAATTCTCTTACTAATCCAGAGCTTGCCTTCCCCTCCCCCCTCCCCCCCAAGCAATTCCCAGTCTCTGCTCTCCAGTAGGACTGAAGGTACAGTCGCAGGTGTTCACACACAGCTGTTTATGTGGGTTTGGAGATTCAAATGCAGGTGGTCTCAGGTGCCCTTCGGCACTTAACCACCGAGCCGTCTCTAGCCCTACAAAGCTGTGTTTAAGGGACCCGCCACTGGGCATGAATTCTCAGCCACCGAGCAGTGTGGCCTTGGACCGCCATGTGTCTCTGGGTTTCAGCTTCCCCACTTACAAGGAGCTTGGAATGACTTCTTGACATCCCTTCTGGCCTCTCTGTTGGTTATATGAAAACCTTATTTTTTGCATCTGAGACTCGCTGCAGAGCTTTCTTGCAGGATGGGCTGGTGCCCTGCAAGTGATTTTACCATTCCTTGTGCATTTCTTGAGATTAAAACCAGAGGGAAGAGCCAGGGGTGGTGTTACAGATTTTTAATCCCAGCACTCGGGAGGGAGGCAGAGGTAGGTGGTGTTTGAGGCCAGCTTAAGACTACAGAGTGAGTTACAGGTCAACATGGGCTAGAGTGAGACCCTAACTCAAAAAAAGACAAAAAACAAAACAAAACAACAACAACAAAAAAAAAAAAAAACAAAGGAAACCAAGCAAGCAAAACAAGAAGGATAAAATCTTGTCATCAGTGAGGTGACAGAGGCCCAGTTTCATACTGTCACCCTTAACAGCCTTAATAATTTAGAGACCAGGCTGGAGAGATGGCTCAGGGGTTAAGGTACTTGACTGAAAAGCCTGATGACCCGGGATCGATTCCCCAGTACCCATATAAATTAGGATGCACAAAGTGATGCAGCTGTCTGGAGTTCATTCACAGCAGTTAGAGGCCCTGGAACATCCATATTCTCTCTCTCTCTCTCTCTCTCTCTCTCTCTCTCTCTCTCTCTCTCTCTCTCTCTCTGTCTCTGTCTCTTTTCAGATAAATAGATACAAATTAAAAAAATTTAGAGACCTCAACTCAGGCAAACCCAGTATTGTGGCTTCAGTGAATAAAAGAATTTTAGGACAGACCAGTATGGAGATTTTATTAAATAGATTTTATATAGATTTCAAATATGAGAGTTAAGAGAAAGAGAGGTGCTCAGACAGAAAGGAGGCCATGGCCCAGAGTGTGGGTGTGGGCTTCGCTAGAGAGTCAGTGAGGGAAAGTAAGGCACACTTAAGCATGGGTATGGGCTTCGGCAAGGGAGACTTGTTATGTCTTAAAGAGAGCCTCCTTTCCCCCCTCTCTCTTTCTCTCTAATAGTTTATAGGGTGGCTCTGGAGGTGCCTGGGGTGGATTTATAATCTGATAAAGTAAAACCAGGAGCCACTAGGGCTACACAGGGGTTTAGAACATGTCTTTTAGTATAAATAGGGCTTCTGGTAAGATTCCTGGAAAATTGAAGGTTTAAAGTTGGAAAGGGAGAAAGGTCTGAAGCAAATGTGGTTTATTGTGCTGGATTCTTGATTCCCATCTGGTGTCAACTAGACTTCTGGTGAGGGGCTCTTTTCCTTCTGAACGTGTCCCCATAATTCTCCCTGTCTTTTTACACTGCTTCAATCTGATTGTTCTGAAGTGGAACAAGATCAAAAAAGTCCCTAAAACATTCACACCTTGCAAGGGAAAGGAACCAGCCTGTGAGTTGGGAGTCCGCAAACCATGGGTATAGCCACTCCCAGGCTATGTCCAGGGTTCTTTGAGGTACCCTCCAGCCTGGGAACGCCATGTTTCCTCCCACTTGTCTCTGTGAGCCAGCATACCCTTGGCTGTCATTCTGTTCAAAAGTGATTCCAGACCCTCTGGGGTTCGATTCAATTCTTGTCCCTACATAATGACTTCCCACTATCCCTTCCTGAGCAGAGTGACCACCGGCCTCTGCCAAGGATGTGTGCAGGCTTTCAAGGTGCTTGTATGATTGGTGTCAGTTTCCTTCTGTGGGAGCAACTCTGGCAGCTGCTTCTCAGTCCACTTACTGTTTGGGTGACTTTCTTCCAGTTCAGCACATGCTTGGGTGCCTTCATGTCCCACAACCCAGAACACAGGCTGCTACTCTAGGAGACCCCTTCTTGTTGGCATACTGCAGGGCCACAGAGGGGACACCAAAGCTGCTGATGTTCTTTTTTAAAAAAATATATTTTCTTTGAGAGAGAAAAATCAAGAAATGGGTAGAGAAAAAGAGAAAGAAAGGCACTCCCGGACTTCCTGCTGCTGCTGACTCTAGATGCCCGAGCCACTCCACTGCATCTGGCTTTACTTAGGTCCTGGGTGGGGTGAACCTGGGTCATTAGGCTTTGCAAGAGTTCGAGACAGCTCCTCAGAGCACACTGGCATGAACTTCTAAACAGTTGCAGCTTATGGGCAAAATGGGTTATTTCAGGCTTACAGATCCAGAGGAAGTGCCATCAGTGGCAAAAGAAGCTGCTCCCTTTCACAGATCCAAGCAGAGAGACACCACCAGCAGCCAGCAAAACCAAAAAAGTAGCAAACACAAAAATCTTCTAGAGCTTAGACTGTTCTACAACTCTGGGCTGGAATCAGATCTGTCCCTAAACACACCTTTGGGATGGACCTCAGGATCCATCCCCAGTGACACCTCCTCCAGCCAGGTAGGCGGAGATCCAAGTTAGAAGCTTAATAAAACCCCTGAGCCTTTGGGAGACACACTTTCAAACTCCCACAGAAAACAAGTGCCTTTAATCTCTGAACCATCTCACAAGTCCTGTGCTGGCATTCTTGTCCTGGATCCTGCCCGTGCTCTTGCTCTGGGGTCACACAACTTCTCTGATGGTTTCTTGTGTTCCTCTGAAGGCTCTTTTCATCCTCTGATGGAGCTAGGGTTTAGACATCCAGGGCAAGCCCTAAGAGGCAGCATGGGTCTCCACTCCTGCAGGGGGCTTAGAGTTCTGGTTCTGGACTAACCTAAGAACATAGTGGTTTGATTCAAGAGTCCAGCCTCATCTGGGCAGCCTGTTTAGAGGACCCAGCCTGGATGTAGTGCAGTGGGTCCCCTCCTCCTCTTTCAGGCCTGGCCTGGTACCTGCTTGCTCCTCTGGGGAATTTCCTGCTACCAAGGTGGCACTTTGAGAAATGTGCAGTTGTGGTGGGCACCTGCCATGCAAGGCAGATAAGACCCTGACTTGAGGACTGCCTATAGCCCATGCCCAATCAGACCAGCATGGACACATGCCTGGTGATAGATAGCTGCTTGGCCCATGGCTTCTTAAGAGGAGGACTGGGGATTGGCACCATGCTCCATGTGTAGGCTTGCAAGGTGCTCCTGTGGGCCTTACACAGACAGTCTTAGGGTCAGTGCTCACCTGTCTCCTGTACAAGACCAGGATTGGCTACATCTGATTGTTTTCCATGGCCCCTTTTCTGAAGTTTCTCTCCCACTTTCATCCCCCAGTTAGAATGTGGGGATCTTGTCCTGCCCCCCCCATCCTTGTGGGCCCAGCCCAGAGAGTGCAGATGGATACTGGGGGAGAAGCCCAAGTATGTAGAGAGTGTGGAGAAATGCCAGCATGCCAGGAGGAGGAGCAGGTGGTGAGGATTGGAGCTGTGAGCGGGCAGAGACCCGGGCCACTGCACACGGCAGTGGTGGAGAACCCAGCCCTCCTGTGCCTGGCCTGGTTGGACCTTTGGGACAGTTGCCTCCTCGGCCTGATATCATGTCATCTTGGAGCCTGGCTGGCTCCTGGCATATTTTAGGCAAGAGCCATGATGTCACTTGCCCCATACCAGTGACGTGCCTTGACAAACAGCCTCCTGCACATCCAGACTCTAGAGAATAGGGAAGACATAGCCCTGTCCTCAAAGGGCCCTTCATGTTAGGGGGCAGGAGAGTGTGCCCTTTTTACTTCTCCCAAGCACTTCTGTCAGCGAGGCCGTGGTATGTACACATGGTATTGTTCCTACAGGTGGCAAAGAGGTGACTTCCCTACATATAAAAAGCACCTACAGGTTAATAAGAAAACGGTCAGAACTCCACCTGATACGTGGATGAAGCTGGCAGTTCACACAAAAGAAACAAAGCTTTTGGCTTGTAAAACCAAGAACACAAATTGAATAAGAGTCAACTTCCACAGTCTTCTGAGCTCCTCGGGTGGCCTGTGTGCCCTGGCGCAAGCTCAGTTCTATTGTGAGTGAGAACCAAGGCCCTGGGCTGCAGGCCACGAGAGCTTTGTCTGGGGGACTGGTCCCTCTTAGATGTGCCTAAGGGCCTCTTGATGTGGGCAGAAGAGGAATGCCAGAGATGTGGCTGAGCCTGAGGGGCTGCCCCCCAAGGGCCAGAGTGCCAACAGTGTGGCGTTCCAATAGTGAACCCCTACCAGTCCTCCCCTGCCCTCACCTTCCTTCCCCTGTGTACGCCTTCACCCCTTGCCTGTTCCCTCCTAACCCTGAGCACACCCTCTCCTGCACCCTCCTTCTGCACCCTCCTTGCCTGTAAGGGATGTTTTGTCATCCCAAGCCTTCAAGGCTGTGGCTTTGGAAGCTCTGAAACATCCATGGCTTTGTGAGTGCTCCATCGTCGCTGGAAGCCTGCACTTCCTGCACGGCCAGCATCAGAGCTTTCCCATAGCTGGCAAGTTTCTGAGTTTGGTTTCTAGAATCCTTCCCTGTCTTAAATAAAGAAATGTTTTTGTTCTCTATGTAGCTCAGGCTGGCCTAGGACTCACAGTATTTTTTAAAGTCAATGGATTTCATTTTAGAGTAACTATGTTTACAGAAAAAATGGATAGAAAGCTATCTGGGGAGCTTACTCTGCCAGTTAAGTGCTTCCCTTACAAGCATGAGGACAGGACTTTGATCCCAGTATCCATGTAAAGATGCATGGCATGGTAGCCTACACTTGTATCCAAGCACCGAGGAAGGAGGAGACAGGTGGTCCCCTGTCTCAAAAAAATAGATGGACAGTATTCCTGAGGAATGACACCTGAGCTTGTCCTCTGACCTACACACACACACACACACACACACACACACACACACACACACACACACACACACACGAAAGCCAAGTTCCCATCTATCCCCCTCTACCTCTGTATTAGCTACTTTTCTGTTTGTTTATTTATTTATTGAAATAAAGTCTCCCTCTAGCCCAGGCTGATTTGGAACTCATTCTGTAACCCTAGGCCGGCCTCTACCTCATGGCAGGCCTCCCCCCTCAGCTTCTTGAAAGCTGGAATTAAAGGTGTGCTTCAGTATGCCTGGCTATCAGTTACTTTTTTGTTGCTGTGACCAAATACCTGACAAGAAGCAAATGAAGAGAAGAAAACTGTACTTTGGCTCCCAGGTTAAGGAAGAGTCCAGTTCTGGGCAGGTATGGCAGCAGGAGTGGGGGGCTGGTCACATTGCATCTGTAGTCAGGAGACAGAAAGTGGATAGGAAGCGAGGTAGGGCGACTTAAGTTCTGCCTGACAGCACCACCAGCTGGGATCAAGTGGTCAAAGGTGAGTGTAGGAGGGACATTGCACATTCAGACCACAATAAGGGATAAGTCGTGGTTGGCTCAGACAGTGGAACATTAGCTACAAACAAATGACCTTTCAAGTCACGACACTACGTCAAGGAGTCTTAAGTAAAAGAATTCCATCTGAAAGACTGGTTCCAGCTCTCTGACATTCTGGAAAAGACTACAGAGACAGTAAAAAGACCAGACTGCTCAGGGGATCGAGGGATGAGTCCGCAGAGCCCGAGGGAAGTGAAGATACTCGGTGTGATACTGCAGTGGTGGATACATGTCCTTACACACTTGTCCCAACCAGAGGAATGTACAACACCAAGGTGAAGCCTAATGGAAACCCTGATGTATCATTCTCCTGAGAGCATGGGTTCCATTAGCACCACAAAACAGCAAGAGGAAGAATGTATCGGTGTAGGGCTACCAGCCGTGAGAAATGTGTCCCACTGATCTAGGATGTTGCAAGGATCTCTCTGCCTTTTCCACACGCCAGAGCATTGGAACCACAGTGTGTATCGTCTTTAAGATGGAAGTTTTTCATTGAGCGCCCACTTAAGACTCCTCAGTGTTTTTCTATGGCTTGAAAGATTGTCTATTTTTGGCTGAAATTCCAGTGTCTGAATGAACTACCATTTATTTCCCAATGGAAGGATTTCTTGGTTGTTTCCAAGTTTTTGCAACTATGACTAAAGCTGCTGTAAATATTTGTGTTATATAAGTTTTTTTTTTTGGTTTTTTGAGGTAGGGTCTCGCTCTAGTCCATTCACTCTGTAGTCTCAGGGTGGCCTTGAACTCACGGCGATCCTCCTACCTCTGCCTCCTGAGTGCTGGGATTAAAGGCCCGACTTCTTATTATCATTTTAATTTGCATCTCATGAATATTTTTGCTATGGGTTTATTAACAGTTAGGACTTGTTTTCCTGTTGCTTAATGCTTCCTTTTACATTTCTTGTATGTTTTCTTTTCTGTACTGATATTTTTTATTCTGTACTGATTTTTAAAAATTTTTATTTTTAACTTTTTATTGATAGCTTCCATAATTATAAACCATAAACCATTATGATTCCCCCTCCATATATATATATATATATGTATATATATGTGTGTGTATATATGTTTTTTGTTTGTTTGTTTGTTTTGTTTTGTTTTGTTTTGTTTTTTGTTTTTCAAGGTAGGGTCTCACTCTAGCC
>PVHP010029388.1:0-22343 GCA_004024765.1 Zapus hudsonius
GGTCTGGCTTTTCTTTCCTGGGAGAGATATTCACCCCCTTTCAAGATGATTACACCCTTCATGGAGGATAAGATTTCTGGCTCTAGGCACTTGGCATCAAGGCTGACTTAACCAGTCCCATAACTGCCTGGAATATGGATCTCTAGGTGGACTTTTCCATTTCCTAAGCACCCTACACCTGCCCAAGTGGAAAGGAGCTCTGTGTTTCTTTTCTTTAGCTCTATGCTCTCCCTTTCCTGAGCTATAATAAAATCTCTCTAAATTGCATATTATGTTGTGAAACTCATTCTTTGATTTCATGAAACAGCGTGAAAGCCACAGACTCAGTAGAAGCTCTGTGTGACCCTGAGCTTCCTGCACTTCAGCTCTTGAATTATTGGCTAACAAAGAGCTGAGGTACACTCTGTCACCCATAAGACACCCAAATTCTTCCCAAACAGCCACAGAAATATTCCTGTTATCAGAATCAGCATAGAAACACATCCCTGGCTGTGTCAGTGAGGATATTTTTGAAAGGTTTTAACTCTCGGAAAAGACATCCTGAATTCCATGCTATGGAGTCTCAGAGTGTGAATGAAAATAAGTAAGTGTTCAGGACATCAGCATTCATCTCTCTTTGCTTCACAAGTGTAGATGCATCCTGACCAGGAGTCGTGTGCTCCTTCTCCATGGTGGATTTTACCTACATTGAAACTCTGAGCTGAAAGAAACTCCTCTTTCTCATGTATTCTCTTTAGATATTTAGAAACAGCAACAAGAGTAGTGGCAAGTACAGTGGGGCTCTGGAAATTTCCTCTTCTTTTTGACTTGCCTCTCATAAAATGAATGACTTGTTCCCACCTTTTCCATCTATCATGATGTGTGATCTCCCCATGACTCCAAGGTAGTGGGGCCAATCAATCATGAACTGACATCTCCAAAGCTGAGCCTATATGAAACCCTTTTGTTTCTTAGGAGACTATCTTCGGTATTTTTATAGTATTACAAATATAACATAAATTTCCCGTATTCTCTTTTGCTTCTGTGTTTAAGTGTGGTGTGCCTAATGTAAGGGTTAGAGGAGGATTGAATATAGAACTGAATATAGCAATCTCTTTGGATATAATAGAAGTGTACACTTTCAAAAATGCAGTCGCTGAAGCTTCTGATACAAAATAAATAAACGAATAAATAAATGGGATTAGATATTTGGAAACCATCGACAAAACTATGTCCTTAGCTCTCTACGATAAGGTAGACTTTATTATATCGGAGGAAAATCAATTCAGCATATTTTAAAACTTAATGTTATATGAATGGCAGCCATCAGAATCCCCTAAGCCCTTTTCATACACCAGGACTAGAAAAAAATTCATCAGTTTCTTGATGAACTGACAGATTTTTCTTCAAGGAAATAAGGGCTGTGTGACTGAAAACTTATACTTTCTGTGAAAATACTCCAGCATTTATTCTGAGACTCTATTCATATGAATTTACTGCTTCATATTATATAATGTGAGTTTCTGTTCTTTTGGAGCATCTGATTTTTTTAAAAAGTGAGAGTCCTTAAAATGATTTGCATAAATGAAGTCCAAATTGTAATACTAAGAACATTTAGATAAATTCAATTTCAAGTAGAGCTCATGAACAAAACAGCTTCAGTATTGTATACATTTGACACTTCTTAGTAATATTTTCATCCTTCCTAGAAAATGTTTCAGTTCAAATACATTTTATATCTTAATAGAATTTATTAACCCATGGATGCTATTATATATTTGTTAGAATTTATAGTAAATAAAATTGTTGTTTTTCTCTTGAGAGATATTTAATTAACAGCACTACCCAGAAGCACCAAAACCATGTTAGAATAGGTCAATGTTTTCCATATCTATGATTTAATACTATCCTAACCTTACAGTAGATAACACATATTTTGTGTTATTTTCTCTGTGACATTAAGAATCCCTACCACCCTGTAAATCTAAAGTGCTTCATAAAATATGTGACAGTAAACAGAATCCAGGAAATCTTTAAAAAATGAAAGAGCAAATCCTTCTACTCCTGGGAAGTTTAAATGTTTAAAAAAAACAGATGTTTCATATTAATTACTTTTCTACATCTAAAAGTAGGTCATTCTTAAGGTAGAGAGATATTTTATAGTGGTTCAAATTGCATGAATTCTGAGGAGTTATCATGGACACCTGACAAAATAAGATAGTAGTGCATTCAACTATGAAAAAATATTTACCACATATAACCATATATATGACTATTTATTTTATTGATATACATAGTAATTTATATATAGTGTTCTCCTCACAAACTTATTTTTATTAGCTTACCATGGCTGGCTTATCATACAGCCTTTCTGCTGGTGACTTCTCAGTTTACTGAAGGCTCTCTCAGAGTTTTGGATTTATGAAAAGAAGGCTATATTGGCTCCCTCGGTGATTGGATGCTAAAGTGAGGCAGGTGTGTTTAAAACTCTTTCTGCAAAGTCACTTAAAAGAGTCAATAACATTTGTTAATCAAACACAGTTTTGTAGAGTATCATATACTTTACTGAATCTCCATATGGAGAATTAAGTTTTGGATCTGGCTCTCAACAGCTTACAGGAGTGCAAGGATTTCTTCTTACTGATGCATTTAATAAATGAAAAAAAGTAGGATATTCTGCTGGAAGTTATGTTAGAATTCAATTGCTTTGGCTGGCAAATCCACAATCTCTGTTAGTGTTGAAATCCAAGCTGACAAGGGAGCTATTTCTCTGGTTAACCTTAACTTTTTAAAGGGGTCCTCGTATGATCAAAGTTCAGAAGTGTATGCACAGACAAGTGAATACACAATTCCATCTCTGCGAGATAGGCTACATCTGGAATAGAAATAGGCACAACACATGCTTGGGGAAGTAAGTCTGCAGAGACCTACTATAAAGATCAAAGTATCAAACCGGTGAAGGGGGAGGGGACAGATCAACTTGGAATCCACCATACAGAGAACAGGTCTGCAACCTAGATGCAGCCCTGCAGTGCAGCAAAGAGAAACAGAAGGAGCAGTGAGCCAGGAACCAATCAGTGAGAACTTTATACTCAGGCTCAAGGAGGTTAGATTTTATCCTAAGGACACTGGAGAGCCATTGAAGAGCTTTCCCCATGGAGTAAATAAGGGCTGCTTGAGTTATTGAACTGAAGTCAAGTGCTTTTCTTCTGGTATTTCCATTTACAATAAGGATTAGGCATTGTGATCATTCACTAAGGCAGAAAATTAAACCTTGCTAAAATGTCAGAGTGCCAACTCCGCTCAAGGTGGTTTTGTGTGTGTGTGTGTGTGTGTGTGTGTGTGTGTGTGTGTGTGTGTGTGTAATATTTAACCCTCATATATTGTGAGCTATAGCATTTTATAAAGCAATTTAAAAATACTAACTCGATATTTAAAATCCTGAACAGTAATATCCTTCCCATTTTACAGAGAAGAAAACGGGTTTTCCAGGTTGCTCTAGGTTCCTACAGTTCCAAGTTTTTAAGCTAGGATTTAGAGCCTTTGTCCTTACTGCTCCTGTCATGGACTCACAATGTGTGGTAATGATGTTTGGGGCAAATGAGTTTGGTTTTGATAACAAGTATGAGTGCCTAAGCTACATAAAAATTTCTAATTTTATTCCTTTATATATAGCAATGACTTCCTCCCATCAATCCTGTAAGGCTTCTTTAAATGAGCTACATGTAGGAATTTATTCTTTCTCAACAATTAAAAGGTGAATATAAAATATTTAATCAAATACAGTAAAAGGGAGGGGAAAGCATCTAATTGCTTATTTACAGTGTAGAAAAAAAGGTGCATATTTTCCATAGAACCTGTCAATACACTATCTTGTTATAAGAAACAGCAGTGCCTAAAAAAGTGTCCTTCTCATGATTTGGACAAAACTACATTATTACAACCCCTGTAAATGCCTAATCAAGTAAGGATTAGTGATCATCCAATAACAGCACTCTTTGGAAAAAAGACTCTTGATGATTTTTTTTATTGTACATAATGAGTTACAATATTTAGTGGGCCAACAATGAGTTGTTATCCCCAATTCCCCACTGCCCTCCCTCCCCAAACCGCTGAATAACCTTCTCCATGGGTTGTCTGGATCAGTCCTTCTGACAGGGGAACATGGATAGCCTAGTACTCAGCCCGGTTCTCCTGGCCCAAGTGTGTTGTTACTGAGGGGTGCCATGCCTCTGGATAGTCTCCCCCACCAGGGCTCTCACAATCTTTCCGCCCCCTCTTCTGCATAGTTCCCTGAATGATAGTGGGTGAGTATTAAGGCTGCTTTAATGCTGTGAGCTTAGGGGTCTTTGTGTCGATAATCGTTGGTTTTTGTCTCACTGGCTTATCCTGTGTTGATTTAATGGATATTTTGATTTCCCAAACCTAGACTTAGAATCCAGTCTGAGGTAGGAATCGGGTACTCAATTCTTCATATTCTAAAATACTGGAGAGAAATTGGCAAGGTAAACAATACACCACAATTTCAGGTGGAAAGAAGGAGATGCACAGGAAGAGATCTGACCATGGGCTAGTGGGGCTCTGCACATGGAGGAACCCTAGTGTCCCAACGGGTGAGTCATGGCCAAGAGTAAGACAGACAGAGGTGTTTAAGGATAGGGAGGAAATCAGCCATGAGTGAGTGTGAGAAGAAATGCTGACAAACAGCACGTGAATTTATGGATTTTGACTTCCCACTTTCTGTGGGAATAAGCCATTGTTTGAAAGGTAAAGAATTATCAGGAACACTGGAAGTCAACATTCTACTGTTAGAAGAATAAAAGTTTCTAAGAGGAGTAGCCAGATTGCCAGAGATTGAATATAGGATCTTCCCACTACCAGGTGTAAATTAAGGGCAAATGATTTAACTACTTAGGAACTCATTTTCCTCTATTGTAAAATAGAATGATGAGGATGGTGATGGAGGTGGTGATGATTATCTCTTAGCTTTAGAGGGAAATAATTGATGACATGGTGCACACTGCTTAGAATAATGCTTGCTGCTCCATAGGTCAGTAATAATTGCTATGATTATTGTCTGTGTGGCCTGCATATCTAAGCACACAAACTCATACACACTGTTGGTAAGCCAATCAAACCACTGCATTCCAGAATTCTTCCTTGTTTATAGTCTCCTATGTGAAGAGAAGGCCCCAGGGAATTGTATTAAAATCTTCCTGAAAATATGAGACTACTTATATTTCCAATGATTATGGTTAATGTTTATATCATTGAGTGGGGCAGTGGTCTGAAAAATGAAAAAAAAATGAAAGCTGTCTATTTCAAACTTAAAAGCAGAGGTAACAGAGTCACAGATGTCTTGGAAGAAACTTTAAAAAATGCACCCTACTTATCCAAGTTCAACACCATTCTGGGGGCTGTTTCAATGAATTTGTCTCATCTATGGCACTGTTACATATTTATATTTTATGCATATAGATTTTAAGGTAAAACACCATATATAGGACATATATTCAAGATATATTAGGAAAACAACTTGCTACAATAAACATTCAAAATATCTGGATATCTCAATGTATTTTTATAATAAAATTGTCTTCTATCTTCCTATAGAAAAGTGAGGAAAAATGCAAGATTTTAGTCTATTATCCTTGCCCTAATGATTTTCTCTTTATTTCCTAATTAAGTCTCAAAAATTTGCATTAAATAAGGAAAAAAATACCTGAGGAAAATGAAGTCATGTGTGATAGATTCTTACTGTGGACAGTTGTAGGGAATATTTGCATTTGTAATTACTTTTGTTAGACTGTTTCAAGGCACATGATGACCTGTAACTTTGAAGCCCTGTCTTAGATACACTGTGTGCCTCAGTGGAAGGAAGGCAGAACTCTCTCATGCAGCCATGTACTATAGGAAGTGGATAATTCAAGACGCTAAGACAACACACAGCAGAAGTGTGTTCATGATGCTATACTCCTCATGTGTCAGTGACCCCGCCAAAACTATTGTTGTTGTGATGTCAACTGAATTTAACATACATGGCCTTCCATGACTTAGGCCCCTTCCATACCTTAAGGCACTCAGTTGCAAAATACTCCCAAGATCCCAAATTTCTTTTAAATTTGCCAAAGTTAGATGCCTTTGTTAACAGTGATTTTCTTAAGGTTGTTACTATAATATGTTAGTTATTTTGTTTTTATCCTGGTGTGCAGGGAATATGCACAGCCACACTCCTCCCCATCTTGGGTCTCTGGACAAATTCCATTGGTGGAAGGTTGTTCTGACAAGAAAGTCATTCTACACCACTTTTCCTATAACACATTGGTGCAAAGTATGAGTTCTGCTGACCAGCAGTGTTACTGACTCAAGAATTGAAATGAAAAGAAATGAATGCACACAACTTAGTTGATAAGTCACAGGGAAAACTGTAACGAAACAAGAACAAAATGTTGCCTTTGAATCCCAAGGCCAGATTTTTTGTTTGTTTGTTTGTTTTTTCTGATTTTATTCAGACATCCTAAAACACCTATTTTTTTTCTTTAATTTGTCTCACATGCTTAAGTCAAATCTGGGACTCACTGTATTAAGGGGATTCCTTAGTGTTGGTGTTATATTGAGTGACCCTCTGCCCACCAAAAAAACTTTAAATATATGATGGTTTGAAAGTAGATTGGTAAAAATCCTTCCATCCGAGTCCTTTTCAAGTCTCCCCTACTCAGGAGGACAGGTGTAGCTCTTTTGGGGAGTCTGTTTACAAATCCTCACACTGTCTCCTGTGAAACCCTTGCATGCGAACAGAGTCCACCCTCATCTTCCATAGGACTGGGCAGACTGCCTCCCCTCTGCAGCTATTACAGGAGGGAAAGGCTTGGGTGAAAGCTGATCTTGGCTTACAAGGCAAGCTCCTGCTGGGGGCTGAAGGGCTGAACTAATGCCAGCTAGTTCTACCTGCTGAGTTTGTGTTTCCATAGAAAAGACATTAACACATTCTGGAACTGTCCAGTCAGTGAGAAGTAAGAGAGGAAGGGAACTGGTTTATAAGATATGCAAAGATGAGAAGCATCTCAAACTCTTGTATTTTTGCTCTAGGAATTAAATAAAAACCAGATGATTGAGTTTGGCACCATCTATTTATTCAGAATCCTCCTACATTTTATTTCACAGAAGTATGTTCTCCTCACACTGCACAATTGTAGCCATGACTTCCCTGGGGCCTGGGATACAGCAGCCATGGGATCTATACCATCTTAATTTTTGTTGTCTTCTTGGAAGAGGGAAGAAACAATGCAAGGATATGTAGACCGATGAAAATGGGAATGTGAAATTATTATAAGAGGAAAAAGACAGCACCCATCTTTGAGCAAAAGAACAGACTGTATTTTCTCCAAATCTTCTAATACTTAGCCTGAAACATGGTTCCAAGTAGGAACATTTTCTCACAAACCATATGGAAAATATTTCAACCTTCAAGTTTTGGCTGTCAGATTTTTTTTTTTTTTAAGCCAGAATCATTCACTTAGAGCTATGGCCCAGTTTATTTAGGACTGACGACAAAGTTAATGGATGGAGTTGATGGCCCGGGCATCAGTCCAACATCTGAAATATAATTAGAACTCTTACAGACACTTTAATCCCAATTATTTAATCTGCGGGGTGTCTAATGCCACAAGTGTTTGGCATGACTCAGCAAAACAGTAGATATCACAGAGAAGTACAGGAAGGAGAAATATAAATGCCTGAAATAAAAGTGCCTTTCTCTCATTATCCTGCGGTTTCTGTTGTCAGAGTGAAAGTGATTTTTAGTATAAAATTAAAATGTGTGTATAAGTCTCATTATCTGCTCAAATGATAATTAAAATATAAAAGGAGAACATCAGGGTTAATCAAGTTGTCATAGTTCTATGGGAGCATCTCTTCATTCCTACCAGAGTTTTCCCACAAAGCCCAAGCATATCCCTGACATATTCACTACCACCCAAGCCAAGTTATTATGCAATCCTAAATGAACACATCATAATTAAAACCATCAATATAAAATCGTTGGGAGACACAGAGAAAGAAAACCTGACCTAGATCCAAGTCTTATTCAATTCTGCTTTGTAGGCTCTCCCATTGTCTAATGAAAATCATTTATAGGATATTAATAAAGTAACTCATAAGGTGATGAGAGGGTTGGGCTGTGGAGTTTTTAGGAAAAGAGGAACCACTGAATGGTTTAATTACGACCAGGACTGGCTAGGCATCATTTAAATGAAACACTAACAATTGGTACTCCACAGGCAAAATTTATACACAAGTTTGTAGAGGACTTTTAGGCAATTTGCTATCTGACATGAGTCTTCATGGTTTCTACAAATGGCTAAAGATAAAAACCATTTTAAAAAGTTACACTAAGGGTAACTGCCAGTTAATAAATGTCATCGTGCTAAACCACAGTTTTAAAAGACCCCTACTAAGCCACCTAATAAATTAAAATTTTATGACTTTGTAACAGCTGGGATTCTCATTAGGGATGCTAGAAGAAAAAAATGAACTTTTAGAAAATTAAATGCAATAATCTAAGTTCCACGAAATTTGGCTAGTTTTTTCAAACTCTTATGTGTATTAAAGTTCTCATTTTATGTTCAAATGGATTTGTCTTTACACTAACAGATTACAGCAGGCAATAATTTTAGATGTTATTAGAGAACTGAGTATAACTAAACTAAATTAAACCATTTAATTACATATTTTCTATTATTTCAACATGAATTTTAAGTTAGAGCCATTTCTTTATGGTATATGATAAGAATAACAAGAACAAACAAACTCCTTATATATGTGAAATCTATACTGTAAAAATGCAAATGTTGACATTTGCAAACTTAAACTTTATGCGAATAGAAAGTGTCTTTAATTCTGGAGAATGCCTGTACCACCTGTAACTCAATTTTTATACATCTTTTTCACGGCGCTATTAATGGAATCCATTTTCTCTAAAATATTCCCTGTATGTGTTAATTATATGGATTAACAAATGTAAGAGGTAAAAATTTACACTTAACATTCTTACTCTACAAACTATTTTTACTGTAATCAAAATATTTAAAAATTCTTGATGATCTCTAAAAAACTAAATATCTAGAAAATAAGAAAGTATAATTACAGAATATAAAATAAAGAATAAAACAATAGCATATAAAATGTAAGGATTCTTTTTTTTGCATATATGCACTTTGAATTGTTTTAGAAATTTAAAATCATATGTCAAAAATCAGGTCATTTTTTTAAATTAAATAATTTCTGTGAGATCAATAATTCACATGGGACTTTCACAGTGAATATTTCAGCATTGGAAGCATTAGAACATTGTTTCGAAACAGTTTCCTACATCACTAAGGTTATAAGACACTTTAAAACTTGTTATGGTGAGATAAAGAAATACCCTTTTCTTTATATTTCCATGTGTGATGTGTTTTATGGAATAAACATGTTAGTTTTTCAAAGATATGCTTTCTTAAACATTTTCAAAAAGTATAATCCATTTCAATGTGTTTACAAAACCTTTCAAACTCCCTTTAAAACCTTACATATATATACATATATATGTCATACATATGTATATATATGTGTATGTATATATATATATATATATATATATATATATATATTAGCATACGTACCATACTTAGTTACCTGAGACTCAAATGGATATTATTTTGTGATCAAATAACTACTCTATTAAATATGTTTAGAAATGTATATGCAATGGACCACCATAATTCTTTCAAGAAATTCCTTTCTATCCCATTGATTATAATGAATTATATACAGTAATAAACCATATATTTATTTAGCACAGCACATCATGAGGAGCCTATCTACCCCTATTGAGATCTTCTCACTGCCTCTTCACTGCGTGCATTTTTGTCTCTTATAGTGCTTTCAGAATCACTATTTGCTCTTTGTGAAAAGAAAATGGCAAGCACTACAGCTAACTTTCAGTGATGTATAAGAAACATTTCATGGTTAAACTGCAGTTAATTATGATATTTTATGAATATTATTAAAAGTATTTTAAAATGGTCAAGAATGCCATATCAATATTCAGATAATTAAACACCTTGGTTAATGAAAATTGAAACCATTCACTAGAAATTTGTAACTGCTAATTTATGTTGAAAAGATGACATGAAAATTTATTAACATATTTGTAGTAGTTTCATCTTCATAGAAGAAGGAACCGCATACTGATCCACAAAAATACCAGTTGCAGTAACTATATCTTCATAGAGGAAAGAAAAGCATACTTTTAAGATGAAATTTGATCCACAAAAATATTAACAGTTATAGCTAGTTAATATAATCCTGTACCTATATACTCTAGTGTTGCAGGCAAGGATAGAAAGGTTCTTCTCAAGTAATAACAAAATTAGTCACTCAAACACACACATGAAAGATATACTTCAAACAAAACACAATCAAGGGGCTGAATCCACTAGCAAATGTGTACTGCAGATAATGGACACACTGTCATTGCCAAAACAGTTTCAATACTGACTGGAATACTTAATCAAGTAGCTTGAAATATTTGTCCATAAATAGCTTTATCCTTTCACTGTGACATTTTCTTTAAAGATACCTTATATACTAAGTGTTCATGTTTTATACATTATAGTCAGCATATACATTTGGTAAACACTGAATTTCTAAGCATTCAAGGTAAAACCTAGTGCTATCAACGAGTTAGAGTTCTTGGCTAGCTTTTACAAGGATCTAAGTTTAATACCCAACCAGAAAGCACAAACAAACACCAAGACTGGTCTTATTCTGTACTTATTCCATCCTATACAGGCTAAAACAAATCCTTTTCAATAGTGAAAACATAAACCACGACAAAATTCCAGTGAAAGATAAATCTCTGTTACAATGTAAATCCTGAAATTCTTCACTCTTTGTTTTTGTTTTGTTTTTCAACTTTTACATAAGGGATTGAAATCCTCTCACCTGTCACCCTGACACCAAGAAAGAGCTTAAAATGTCAAGAAGCCCACCACTACCTTCATGGTTTATTAAGCAAAAAGCCAACACTCTCCATGATCCCTTCTGGTTCCAACAATCTAGGTTTCAAAGAGAGGTAATGGCTCTTTTCTTGTTCGGTAGTGTCCTGGTGAGGGGATGGTTTTACTGTCCTTTTCTGTGGGGTCCTGCCAGTTTATCTAAAAGGAAATGAATTACAACAGGACAGGAAGCCACAAAATAGAGCCATTTAGTTTTACAAATCTATTATGCCCTCCAATATGTTTTATGGGCCTTTTCCTATTATAAACCAATAAAAAAAAATCCTTAAACCAATGTTTCTTCCTATCTCTCTTTCCAGTGAAAACATTTACAATTTTATGACTGTTTTTCAAGGCCATTTGCCATTTTTAACTCTTTACAAGTTTTTTTTTTTCTTTTCTTTTCCCCTCAGAACCTTCCATCCCACTTTATCAAACATACAAAACACTCAGAGTAAGACACTGGACTTTCCAAATACAAACTGCTGACAAGTGTCGGGAGCATTTTGCTGGGACATTACTGACTGGAGCTTCAATGAATTAAGCCTGATTCACTGCGGGTGAATCGTTTTCAATGCAGAGATGTTCAGCAGTAATTGGCCAAGAATCCCCGCAGAGAAAAGCACTTGTCAAATAATGCTTGTTTACAAATATATCTCCAGACAGCTAAAAGTGGCAGTTACTGAATAAGTTCAAGGCCACCTCCAAAAATTCATAACAGTTGGTACAGCCTCGACTGAATAACCTTATTAAAATTTTCACTTGTTGAATTACTTATTAATGCTACCAAGACCAGATCAGAGATGATCTGGTCTTTTGCAAAATATGCCTATGAATTATTTTGTAATTAAAAGATGTTTATTTTACTGCAGATTAAGTTTTTCTCCCATATGTGATGCGGGTCTATATAAGACAAGAAAAGATACATTTCTTACAATTTGTGTCTTCGAATATTGTTTGGAGAATTTCCCCCTCCTGTCTGCTTTTCACATTCTACCCTCTAAATAAAGAATATTCCAAGATTCTGGATGGCTGTTTTTTTTTTTTTTTTTTTTTTATGTGAAGCTCTATTTAACATCTCCTGAAGTTCAAATTTAGCAATGACTGGCAGAACAAATAAAATTCACATTTATTTCTTCTGATGTTTTATTTCCCACATAATCAGGGCATCTGTACTTTCTACATATGATGCTAATAATGGTTTGGGAAATCTCTATGCCTTTCTGTAATTTGCAGAAAACAACTCACATGAAAAAATCCATTAATGAATTTAGTATGTTAATCAAATATTTCTACCCTTGTCCTTCCAAAGTTCTTTGAGAAACACAAACAAATTCGGAAAACTTGAACGCGAATCACTAATTGAATCACTTGTGAAGTGAATATTTTAATCTATCTTGTTGCCTTATGTATAATTATAGAGAAGCAAAAGAAGGAAGATGGCACAGAGCCCAAATAAAAATCTAGGATGATACTAAAGATACAAAAATAACTGTTAGATAGGTATGAAATTAATTGGACAAAACCATAGCTTTGTAAATAAAAAAGTAAAATAATATTTTTTTTAATGATGTGAAAGTATACTTCACAAAATGTGCCCCAAACAACAGAGGTGCTTCTATTGTAGGTGCCTTCGAAGCACGGGGTTTTCATATAGGTCATCCTTAAATACACCCACTATGCCTCCTCTCAATGGACCCAATGTTGCTGTTCGTTTTATTGGCTGAGGAAGGCTATGAAACCTGTAAGCATTGAGAATGCTCATACTAACCAGGGTCATTACAGGAGCTCCAAGTTCCTCTTAGGGTGTCTTTCATATTCATGCTGTTTCTGGCTTCCTTTCACTTCTCCCCCCCCTCCTCCTCCTCACTTTTCACCCTCCCTAAGTCTGTTCACTACTAATTTCTCTCATGAAGAAGCTCTCCCTTGACTGGACCTCACTCCCCTCCATTACCAAAAAAGGAGAAAGGAGTTGCAATTACGACTGAAACATGAAAGGATGAGTGACAGTAAGATTGAATCATTTTTGAGACCAATCAGAATGGCCCTTTGTACAGAAGAAAACATTGTTAAGCCCCAAAACATCTTACAATCTATTGCACAGCCAATCTAATGACCAACATAAAACATCAATAAATTAGCCAGGTAGAATTTCAAGAAACATTTTTCAACTTTATTGGGAAGGGAAAATATGAATAGGTTTGTTTAAGCCTGGAGAATTTATGAGTGTACAGGAATAGGTATTTATGGATGCATATCCCTTTACTTACATAATAATAAAAATAATAACTCAGATATTGGAGAATCAGTGGAACGGGGTGGGAGTCCACATCTGCCCTCCTTTCACAGGATTCCTTGGGAGGGGCAGCATTCCCAGGGGTGATTGACCCCACGAAAGGAGGCAGGACACGCATCACTCCTCTCCTGGTCTCTTTCTGGCCAGTATCTATCTCCTGCCTGAGGAGTAGATACTGACCAGACTCCAACTGGTTCCCCCGGATTCCTGCCTAGGGGATGCAGGTTTGGTTTGTTTTTGGTAGTAGTAAGTCTGGTCTGAGATGGGGAGCACCGCTTGCCCATGTTCCCCTCCCACCATCATGAGGAATAAGCTGAGAGACCAGAGAGGTCTGTTGGGTGTAAGAGTCACGGATCAAGAGTGACTTGAGAGGACAGAGCCCCCAGAGGGAGAGTCCAGCTTCTGAAGGGCTGTGCCCACCTCCAGGGTACCATGCACAGCCCAGGTACAGCCTGACCCCAGTCCTCCATGCTGCCATCCAGGAGCAGCTCTCCAGAAATGCCCTGGTGGGTTCCAAGAACAACTTCCCAGTAGCTGCACCGCCCCTCTCCTGCAGAACTATCTACCCTCATCCACCTTGGCTTGAGTGTGCCAGGGAGCCCCCAGAACCCAAGAACACCCACCAGCGGGGGCGCCTTCTGTCCTTCGCCATCCCCTTTCCTTAAGGAATAAAAGCTCTTCCCACCCACCCCAGAATAGCAGCCGGTGATGCCCTACATAATAACATCTCCTGGCAAACACTTTTCTCCCAAAATAAAGGCACCAGCCAACCTCCTTCAACAGAGTCACATAACGGTTTCTGAAAAGCCCCACCGATCCAATGATCCTAAGATCCTCTCCCCTCCTTTCAAATGAACCTGATATGACACTTCGCCACGCGCCCTGAACCCAGCCGCACCCAAGCTCCCCGCGTGGGTCTCAGACCCTGGTCCTCACGCCTTACTCCCCAGCCCCCAGCCCGCATCTCTGGGTCCACAGGCGGGTTCCTCGCCCAGCAGCGCTCAGCAGCTCTTGTCAAACAATGCAGCCAAAGCTGCGCAAAGGCCACACATGATGGCAATTTTGGGGACCAAGAGTGAGACTTAGTCCCAGACTGCAGCAGCTGGGGTGCCAGAACCCTGCTGTCTGGGCCCCTCAGCCCTCCGCCCGCCCAGGTCGCCAAGGTCCCCACTGCCATCACCTCACCTTCGCTGCTGGGGCTGGCCAGGAGGGTCCGGAGCGCAGCGCACAGAACAAGGCACGTCCACAGGGGGGCCCAGCGAGGTGCAGAGTAGCAGGCGGCCAGGGACGCAGAAGTGCCAGGGATGTCACCTCCACCACCAATGCCACCCAGGGCCCGCTGGCGTCCTGCACACCGGGGCCCCGAGCCCCTCATTTTCTGTCACCCTCTTCTGCCTCGCCTGTCCCACTGGGCTCAGTCCAAGGCTCTGGCTTCACTGAAGGGATGAGGGAGACTCTGGACTCCTCTTGGTCCTGCGTGTTCCTGAGATTGCTTCTGGCACGCGAGTCCTCCGGATGCTGGAATCACAGATGCGCGGAGCCGGCTGAAGTTTGCGCCTGGTTCCTTCTCTTACTCCGCTTTGGTAGGATGAGATGAAAGGTTCTAAAATCTACTGCTGTTCTACACTGGACTCTGTCAAGGGTGTCCACTGCATCCCGCGTCCTATTCCTATGCTTCTGAATGACTTTATTTTAAAGGATTGCGAATTTATATAAAATAAAATAAAATAAAATAAATGCCACTAGGGGACCAGGGAATGTTTCCTTTTCAGCTTTGAGGTTGCAAATGACCAGGTTAAGGAAGGCAAGTCGTCATTTTAAGTCAAGATTCCATAAAAAGGAGCAAAAGGCGAGGGTGGGGGAAGGATAAAGCGAGAGGCAGAGAGAGGCTTGCAGAGGCTGAGAAGTGGAGTTTCCAGAGGCTGGCTGGAGGCTGGCTGGGATGCCAGAGGGATGCTGGAGGGATGCTGGCGGGATGCTGGAAGGATGCTGGCTGGGATGCAGGCTGGGATGCTGGCGGGATGCTGACTGGATGCTGGAGGGATGTTGGCTGGGATGCTGGCGGGATGCTGGAGGGATGCTGGCTGGGATGCAGGCTGGGATGCTGCCTGGATGCTGGCGGGATGCTGCGGGCCCCAGGGCGCAGAGCGCAGTGGTCGCGGTGGCTGAGCGCAGTGGTTCCCACTGTCAGGCGCGGGAGGCGCAGTGAGAGGAGACCGCTTGGCCCGCGCTCCCGCGGCGTCTGGAGCTCCGAGTCTGGGTCGCCGCCGCCCGATCTGCGCCTCCCCTCCTCCCGCCCCTCCTCCCCCTCCTCCCGCCCCCTCCTCCCCCTCCGCCCCTGCTCCTCCCGCCCCGCGCGCGCTCCCCCGCCCGCGCCGCCGCCGCCGCCACCGCCAGCAGCAGCTACTGTAAATGTGGGACTTGCGGAGAGATCTGGATGCGGGCTGCCCTGGTGAGTGTTGCCTAGCGGTTGTTCTCCAGGAAAGGCGCTTCTTCGTCCTCCCCAGGGGACCCAGGCAAAACATCCTCCCGGTGACGCCTGCCAGGAGGACCGAGATCCCTGGAGGCTGCTAGTGGAGCCCAGCCAGGGCTCAGCCCACATCGCCTAGAGCTGAACTCGGTCTGGCTCGCCGGCTCCTTGTAGGCTGTGACACACACAACCTCCTGTCACAATCTGCTGGGTTCCTACTACTTTCTTAAATACCCATAACCACTCCTCCCAACTCTGGATCTTTTCTCTTAGATAGGAATGCAATAAGGACTGCACATTCTCTTCAAAGGTATCTGCACAACATCTAAATATAGAGGCGGTAGGATCCTTTGAGATCCTTGGCAAAGAATTCGGATACGGACACTTGTAGTCTGCCAGATAGTTTAAGATATCATGACTTAACCCACTAATTCCAGGATTTAAGAAATTATGGAACACAAAAATACAAGTGATTAATTCCAGTGAAATTTACATGGGTCAAATAAAACCAGGACAATAAAGCTTTTGTATTGTTTTAATTGTGCGAGGTCTATTGCATTGAAAGATATACAAATAAACAGGAGAAAACAATGTAAGACAATTAGCTTCCCTGTGATTCACACCTGCTGTACCTTCCTTTGCGTGAAGACTTTTCTTCAGATTCCTCCGTTGTTTCAAGGACTTGCTTCTGAAGAGCAATTTCAGTATGATGGCATGTTAAAGGCAAAAGTCAACCATGAAAGCCTCTAGGAAAAGAAATGCGATTTTAGAATAAAGGTATCTCATTTAATTTGTGGTTTAGTAACCGCTACAAGATTGGTCTTGTATTCACACCTAATATAAGTGAATCTGTTCACCCATTTTCAAGTGTCTAGACACTTGTGGCTACCTGCACATTAACTGCATCAAACTCTTTCCCTGATGATATTGGCTTTTAGTATAATTTTTTTGCAATAAAGGTGAATAAAAGCTATGTGCTATTTTGAAGAGGAGGAAGCTCTTTTGTTGTGTTTTTTTTTCCCCTGCAATAAGGTGGCACCAAGCATTTGAAGTGGCTTCATTCTATTATCACTTGTTGCAAATGCCTGAAGCAAGAGAGTAAGGGTGGTGAATCAATTGGTCCCCCGGTTTGGCAAAAAACCTCACTGTGGGACAGAAAATGAAAATTTATGTTGTTATTTGAAGATCATTCAAAATATAAGCCTCTACCCACCCCCATTCATGAGTGAGTTACTTGAGAATTTCTCAGCAGAATACCAACTAAGATGTCTAACTCCCAGGAGAGGTTATATATGGCACAGGCAGTGACAGGCCTGAGTGTTCCCTGTACCCCTTCAGGCCTCTGTAGCATTATCAATAAGGTCAGGAGAGAAAATACATTAAGATACCTTTCTCTAACCTTCTGTATGTGTCTGGCCACTTTACAATGAAAAATCACTTGGTAATTATGTAATATTGACTAACAATAATCAACATTTTTTTTTCTTTTCTTAATTTCTTTTTTTTTTATTATTATTAAGTAGAAACTCTGTTTGTACAAGTCTTGTTTTGGTACCCCCATCTCCCTCCTGCCTGCCCTTATTCCACTGAGGACCTGCCTCAATGGATTTGCCAGAATGCTCCATGTATGAAGGGCTGTGAGTGTGTAAGAGCAGACTGGTTTTTTGTTTGTTTGTTTGTTTGTTTGGGCAGTAGTAGGAGGCACAATGCCTCTAGATATTCTCTGTGTCTTGGCTCTTACAATCTTTCTACCTCTTCATCCACAAAGTTCCCTGAGCCATGGTGGATTTCTACTATTAACCTTCTTTAACTTAGAAGTTAAATCCTTATACTACAAAGGCTCACACTTTCTACTCTTTGTTTTACTCAAATTTTAAGCTCAATGTTTTACCTGCCTCATGTCTCTTATATCTCATGACTTTTATTCCTACCACTCACTCTGAACAAATCACCATTCACAAAATAGTTGGCTTCCTCCTGGAACACATTAGTTTTACTGCTGATATTTTCCCATCCAGTTCTTCCCCCAACACCATGAAGAATAAGGTCCAAAGGCAACGAGGAGTTAGGGAGACAAGAAAGATTTACTGAGCCATAGAGAAAACTCCCAGCAGCTGAGGGAGGTGGGGAAGAGAGAAGATGGGATGCCAAATTAAAAAAAAAAAAATGACTGTGTCCAGGGTTTTTTTTTTTTTTTTTTTTTTTTATTCCTGGAGAAAGAGCCATGAAAGGCTGATCCATGAATATGTATATTAGATAAGAAGGGAAAGTCCTCCTGATCCCTTCTTATTTAAGAGGGGCTCTCAATTGGATCCAAGACTTTCCCCTCCTCCTCTCCTTTCTGGACACCGGTGAGAGGAAATACAGCAGTGAGCATTTTGTGGTCGCAATATATGAACACCAAAGTGAAAAAGTCTGTCCTCTGGGGCTTTCATAAGGACCCTCCACAGAGGACTCCACACACAGGTGCTGAGGACAAAATGCATTCACTATTGGCCCTTTCTAAGGACTCATGTCACTGAGAGCATCCTTTCCCATGACCAACCTGGTGTCCCCCACACCCTTCACTATCTTTCTCATCCCGGAGTCTATCTGCCTCCTACCTAGTGTTGAACCAGAGTAGGGCATTTAGGCCAGATCTTTTACATGAAAAATAAGGGGGGAGCTTTGGGAGTTAGTTGGCTCAGCAGATACGAGTGATAACTGTATTCAATCCCAGCACCATTGTAAACATCCAGGCATGGTGGTCCAAGGCAATGGCACTAGAGCTGGAAGGACAGAAAGAAGAGGATTGCTGGATTCCCTGGTAAACTAAAGAAAAATAAACAAGAAGATCCAGAGTCAGTGAGAGAGTGAAAGAGGAGAACAACCCATATCTTCCCCCACGTCCTCACGTGTAATCATGGGTCATGTGCATCTATACACATATAAACATATACACTACATGCTGCACAACACACCCAAGCACCAGAAATAAACAAATAAACATCCTAAACTAATACATAAAATCAAGAGTTGGTTCATCTCATGGAAACATCTATCATTGACTATATCAATGCAGTGCCAATATTTTCTAAATGTAGATTAGAAAATATTTTATTTTAATTACAAGTGCATGGGAAAGAACAAAGAAACAAAATTTTAAGAATGTCCAAGAAAACCTTGGGCTTTGGCTGCTGTGGTCATGACTGAGTGATGACCTCATCAAGATGGCTTATTTTTATGATTTATAATCCATGATAGATCCTTTCTCTTCTCTAAGGAGTTGTTTAATATTGTTCCCATTCCTTTAGAGATGTAACAGCTGTGAAAATAAAGCTCTCAAGACTATGGTCAGAGTTCGACTTTAGTCTCAGATCATTAATCAGATATGCAAATTTAATGATTTTATTTAGGCCTCAATTTCAAATATCATAGACATGTCTACATGTTATTTTGTTGTTGTTGTAAGTATCCTTACAGATATAAAACCGTGATGTTACATGGAAATAAATTTTTCTTTCTTTTATATTCCTTTATACCACCAAAGGTAAGGACAGTGGTATTGATTTGAATGCTCTGTCATTGACATTTGTTGTTGCAAATATTTCCCGAAAGTGAAAGTGACCAGTGTCCACTCAAATCTCTGTTTCTTTGACTTTATTATTGTATTTTTCTGAGGAGCAGATTAGTAAAGTAACCTTAACAAGACACTTTGAATGTTCACTACCCTTAAATTTTCCACTTTATAATAAAGTAAAATGTAGTAAAAACACAAATATATCTTCTCTACATTCAAACTAGAACAAAAGCAGTCTTGAAGTCTTTCTAGTACTCATTGGATGTTTACTCTCTCTCTCTCTCTCTCTCTCTCTATATATATATATATATATATATATATATATATATATATATCACCTCACAAGGATGTAAATTTGCAACCATGATGTCAGAGCAATTATCCATGATGTCAGATAAATTATTCCCCCCGTGATAATGATGTGCAAAACACCAGAAAACAGAAGTGACCTGCTTAGTCACATAAATTCATAAATATCATAACCCAATGTACTGACTCCACTCCAGAAAATGACACTCTCACATTATAGTCTTAGAAATGACACTGTCACATTATTTGTCTTGATAGCTACTTGGTGAGGAAAAGAACCAGCGAACTGTCTGAAGATTCTACATTGATTAACTGGGACAGGAAGGAGATGAAATATTTCAATTTTCATGTTCTTTTAGATACAAATGTAATTGAACAATGTACTTGAGGTCAAATGAGTGAACAGGATAAAAGTAACATAAGGAAAAATAAGCATCACTTGAAGAAAAACATTGCAATCAAAATAATGCACAATTTTACTTGTGTGTGTGTTTGTGTGTGAGTGTGAGTGTGTGTGTGTGTGTGTGTGTGTGTGTGTGTGTGTGTGTGTGTGCATAATGGAGATGTGGGGCAGGTCAAGAAATTACTGACAGGAGCGTGATTTCTGCTAATATCAGCACCCACAGATCACATGAAAGCCCATGTATAAAGCTTGGTAGGAACTTAAACAATCTTTTGTTTTAAATGCTTTTGCCAATTTACAAAATTACCTCTTTGGTGGAAATTTGTCGAAAGACAAAAGCAAATCAAAAGAAGTTGTAGAATGGTCTATTGAGAATATGAAATATGCTGATGGAGTTAAGTTTTAAGATCCATATTTGCTGAAGAGGATAGGTCTATAGTCATGTTAATTAATTTGATCTCCAAGGTAAATGTGAGCAGTTCATTGAAGTAGTGATCTGAAGTTCACAACCAAGATAGCTCTATACTTATTATCTTATGTCATACTTTAATTGTTTATTTTTGTTCAGTATTATTTTATTTATAAAAACTTAATGCCCCTTATTTCTTTATCCCTATTAATGACACACGTTTCTACCAATTAATTGAAAGACAAATATTATATGCAGATAGTTGGATATCAGCTTGGTTTTTCCACTTAAGTATAACAAATAATTGTATGTAACTGATTCTGTAAGAGGTTGAATATATAAATGATCTCATTATTTAACTATAAATTGAAGTGTTACACATAAGAAACTTAATTTATTAAATATTCTTATCATTATCATCACAAATTTTACCTTATCTATGACACCAGAGATGAGAATAAAATGGCCATTCCATTATTAATAAAGAGTTCAGAAGCACAAAATGTGCACAGAAAAAATTTCTGTGAGACCCTAACCACAGTGGTTGATGATGATCACTCCTGTACCAATCTTTGAAGTTAGCAGAAGTCCCAGCATCCTGTGAGAATGAGGCTGCTGTAGTGTATCAGGAGCCAAACTGACTTGCCCAGAAGTTCTTCTGTGGTTGTTTGCCAACAGCATCGCAGACAACTGGCATCAAATAAAGCAGTGGACACTCAACCAGTCAGGAATCTCGTAACAGAGTAGAAAGCACAAAGAAGAATCAGAAGACCAAATGCAGCTACTGTGAGAATGAAAGCAATCACTCTCAATTCTGACCCGTGTTCTCTACTCCAGAAGCATTTGCTAAAGTGTCACAAACATCTGCTAATGTGTTTCATATTCTCAGGACAGAGTTCTAAACTCAAACTCATACTTACTTAAAAACTTACAATTAATCGACCCATATAAGAACATGTCTTGAAACATAACTATATGTAGGGAAAGACTCATATGTTTGTCCAGTGCCATAAGAATAAGAGATACATATGTGAGCAGGCTTGCTTATCATTGTTGAACATCTATTAACAGGATTTGTATCACAGTGACCAATGATAGTCTAATGCTGTCTGCTGTTGAGATACCAGTTAGGGGCACCTAAATGAATGCTATCATATTATTATCTGTCATTAGTTGTGGTTAATTTTAAATCCATCATTTTTTTAGAGTTCAAGCAAATTAATTATGATGGACTAAACTGTTAAGCATAGCAATATTTTAATGGATTAAAAATAATACTTTAATATTCAATGAGAAGTAGTAAATATAATGTACTATATCAATATAATACAACATTATGGAACTCTTTAAGTACTACAATATGTATTTTTCTACATCAAAGATAACTATGCAATATCAAATTATGAAGGCTTAAGACATGGTAAACTTTATGATTTCAAGGATTCATCTGTATGGGATAATTTGAAATTTTCTTAATAATAAGTTTTGCATTTTCTAAAATTATCATTTATTATATGTGTAAAAATAGAAGTTAAAAATCATAGATTAAAATGCACATATATACAAATTGAATACACACACATACACACAAACACACAATAAATAAAACAATAGTAGGAAGATGGTGCTAATGAGTTATAAGGTTCTTTGTTAATGTGGTAGGTAGCATGTCAGTTTCCTGAATTAACTTATATTAAAATAAATTAACAAAACTAGAATTATTTGCATTAGTCTCTGTTGCTATAAATACCACAGCCATAACTAGATTGAATTTATTATTTGCTATGTCTTCTCCACAGCATTTCCAAATATTCCAGAAATTCTAGGAAGAATGAGTTTTGTGGTGTAGTTCGCAGGCACAAGGTTCTGGGTTTAATTC
>PVHP010029389.1:0-22380 GCA_004024765.1 Zapus hudsonius
TGCTTAGAAAAATTAAACCTTAACTACTAAATCACATATATTTTCAAACTAATCAAGAAATATTTCTCAACCCTGTCTCTAAAGGTTGTTCTCTTTCCTTCAGACATCTTTCATTGTACATTAATTTCCATATTCCAACTTTTAGCATAGCTAATGGGATAAAAGATAAATACAAAGAGGACAAGCCCACCATTGAGTTTTTGGACTTTTGACAGCAGCTGTGTCTTTATGAATATTATATTTTCCTCCTTGAAAATTGGGAAAGTCAGCTATGCATGGTTGCATGTGTATCTTTCATTCCTGCACTTTAGAGGCCAAGGTAGGTGGATGGCTGTGAGTTTGAGGCCAGCCTGAGACTAATTCCAGGTCAGCCTGGGCTAGGGAGAGGCCCTACCTCAAAGAAAAAAGAAGGCCAAGTATATTTTTAATAACTCCTCAATAATTTCCTGAATCTGAACCGTGTTTGTCACTCTGCTCACTCTTTGGTCTTACATCAGCTATTTAATATGAATATACTTCAGTTTCCTTCCCTATATGATGGAAATTGGAATACTTAACAATGGAAGACATTATATGAAATAAGCTTCTGAGAGTTTTGTCTATTATTTGATCTGAGTGCTATTCTCAGGCAATCACAAATGCATTTAATAGCATAACATAAATATAAAAATAAGCAATATAATACTGAACTATTTATGTAAAAGCTATCGTTTATCACATACTTATTTCAAGCTGAACAGCAGGTGCTGCATTTAATTCTTACAATATGTAGTTGTTTTACCCATGTGAAAGATACCTTAATTAAGATTATGTTCACACAAGTACAATAGTACTAGAGATCACATATTAAAACAAGCAGGGTAGGAGCTGGAGAGATGGCTCAGTGCTTAAGGCACTTGCCTGCAAAGCTTTATGACTCAGGCTTGATTACTCAGTACCCAAATGAAGCCAGATGCACAAAGTGGTGCATGTATCTGAAGTTCCTCTCTCTCTTTCTCTCTCTCTCTCATTGCAAATAAATAAGTAAAAATATTTTTAAATAATAAGCAGGGTATTGTTTACTGTTTGCCTATCCACTCTTATATGCATTGTGCTTTGCTGCCAAACCCTTGAGAATCTTCTCTCTTCAGTTGAAATGACAAATATCCAACTAAATATAATACTCAGTCCTAACAAAGTCAACCTCGCCATCCTAATTGAATCCTTTTGATAATTCATATATGATTCATATTAGTTCCTCTCCAAACATATGATGAGCTTTAGTCCATATATATGTGTATATGCATGCAAACTCAGAAACTCAAAAAGAGCATTCCCAAATCACATCTTATAACATGCCTACTCCTCATCACTATCAAAATTATACATGAAGGATTAAGTTGGTTGAGAAGCCAAAAAGCTTATTTAGATTTATTAGGAAATTCATCCAAAAGTTGATAGAATTAGTATGGAAAGTCCTGTAAGAATGTTCA
Source organism: Zapus hudsonius (assembly GCA_004024765.1). NCBI lineage: Eukaryota > Metazoa > Chordata > Mammalia > Rodentia > Dipodidae > Zapus > Zapus hudsonius. Next base: position 1,473 of record PVHP010029389.1, read on the forward strand.
AAACACACACATTTTTTTGTCTCAACTGTAAGAAACACTGCTTTGACTCCATTTCCTTCCACAGCTGGTAAAAAATGGGGAGTTTTATAATTTTCTGATTTCAATTCCATGATAGCACCAGAATACAGCACCTCACAGCATGTCAATGTCCCTGTCTCAGAGAAATGACTCTCAGTGATTTTAGGCTATGTGTTTTATTTGAAAAGTAATTTATATTCAATCACTTATAGCCATTACTCACTCATCTGATTACTCATCTCATGGGTTGATGGACTTGAGAAGCCTAGCTTTTCATTAGTTCTGTTTGTGGAGCTAATTTGATAGCACTTGGTCAGTTTATTTCTCGTGGCCTCTTTCTTCCCAGGACTTTGTGCCCCGTGGTCATTCTTTTGATGGAATAATCTCCTACATGGTTCTCTTTGCAAAGATGTGCCTGTACTATGAGAGCAGGTACTGAATTATGAGAGCAGGTACTTACAAAAACAAAAAGGTTTATCTTCTTTGTGCTAATTGTTTATAGAAAATTGCCCTTTACCAATGAGATAATTAAAATGTTGGTCTTAAATCAGAGATGATCAAGAGTTTGAGTAATTGCATAAAACACCATTTGCTGGAAAATTTGCCCTGAATGTCCATGTAAATTCTATTCCTTAAGTATCCTAGATTTGATTTTTTTTTAAGTTGGAACTGTTATTACTGCTGAATTGAAATGGCTCATAGGGACTGTCATCAGATGCTACTATGTCTTTATCAAAACATAATGAAAATAGGGAATGCCTCGGTGATAAGTAGATATGGATATGCAGATGCCTCTAATATCCAATACTGTAGAAACAGTAAATTAAATTTTGTTTCTCAAGAACATAAATAGAAATTTATTCTACTATTCTAAGGCAACACATGTGAAATTGTCTCATGAAGTAATAGATTCTAATATAATCTATGAGCAACCTTGGGATGAAACAAGAGAAAATATATTTTAGTACTAATTCCTGCTAGTTTAATTATTTGAAATTACAGTATGACATCCCTTGTTTAGTTGCTATACAATTAACATTTTTTTCTTTTCTTCTACTTTATGATACTCTTAAACACAAAAAGAATATGGTTTTAGTTTTGTTAGAATTGAGATTTTTTTTAGAAATTTTTCTTTTTCAGAAATGAATGCTAAGTGATCTCTTTTCTGTTGTCAGAAAACTTATATACATATATATATGTACATATATACATATATATATGAGATACTTGTTAGTGTAGTGAAGAAGTAGACATACATCTAAATGACCACAACTGTGCTGAAGGAAAACCTGTTTCTCCATGAAGAATTTATAAAGGCTTCAGAGGTTACATTAAGTTCATCCTCGAGAAAAGCAATGCTTCTAATTTCATTCCAAATCTAGCAGTGGCCTCTCTGCCTTAGATATGTGACCCAGTTCTTTTGGTAGACAAACAAGATTGGGGGGGGCATAAAGTGAATATAGAAGCAAGTAAAGTGAAAAGACAGAGGCGATCAGAGAGTATTTGAATTACCTACCCAGCGAGACTAGGTAGGGTGAGAAAGAACAGCAATGTTTGTCTTGTAAAAAAAAATTAAAAATAAAAGGAATTAAGATCTAGAACTTTTTTATCTTTATTGTCCAAAATTAGATACATTGATTGAGCAAATATTGTGTTGGTATTCCCATTTCCCTCCTCCCTATTCCCAATCTACTGGGTATCCTCCTCGGTGAGCACACTGGATCAATCTATGGGGTTATGGATAGTACAGGGGGCAGCCTAGTAGCTCTTTTCTTTTTTTGCACGTGTGTGTGTGTGTGTGTGTGTGTGTGTGTGTGTGTGTGTGTGTGGATGCATGATGATTGCATTGCGTTTGCCAATGTGTGTGCATGTGGAGGTCAAATGTCTTCCTCAAGCACTCTCTACTTTATTTGCTGAGGCAGAGGCTGTCACTTGAGCTCAGAGCCCTACCAATTCAGCTAGTGTTGCTAGCTAGCTTTCCTTCAGATCCTTCCTCTTTCTCTCTCCCCCCCCAACACCATCCCAGGTTTTATAACTTGGCATTTTTGTGGGTAGGTTCTGGGGTTCCAAACTTCAGTCCTCATGCTTACACAGCAAGTACTTCATCCACTGAGTCATCTCCCAAGCCTCCAGGATCTTGTTCTTTGTTTGTTTGTTTGTTTATTTATTTTTGTTGTTGGAGAAGAGTCTTCCTATAGCCCAAGCTGACTTGGAACTCACTCTGCAGTACAGGATGGCCTCAAACTCACAGCAATCCTCCTATCCCAGCCTCCAGAGTACTGGAGTTAAGGTATGAGCCACCACACTCAGCTACAGAATTTCATTCTTAATGAATTTAAAATAAAAGGATAGAGGAGTAGAAAAAATTATTTTTATGAAATAATTACCAGTTGACACCATGAAGGTGATCTAGTGCCCTGGTTTCCTGAGTCATAGCAGACCCTCTGGCTTCAAGACAGACAATAGTCAGAACACAGAAGTTAATCAGCATCACTTTGAACCTCAGATGGTCCTTTCCCAGGAAAAGCCTGTGAGGATGGAGCAAAGCACACTATCTATTGAGGACCTGGAAGTTCAGTGCATCACATGGGAAAGGAAACGATAGCAAGGGGGGAATGACGCACATTTTGAAGGTGATGAAACTGAATTTTGCCCACACTGAATGATCTTAATCACAGGTGAAGTGTCTTCTGACATCATTCTGTCTAGCCTTACTGACTGTCACTGCCCCTGAAAGGACATAGTGAAGACCTCAACAACAGCCCTGAGGTATGAGACTTCACTGACATGCAGAGTTAAAAATTTATCGCATATTTGAGTTTAAGTCTAATTATCTTTGAATAGAAAAAGAGTATTCCTTTCTTGTTTTTTTTTCCATATAAGTTGAAACAAGGATTCCCTTCAAAACTGGGCTCAAAAGCTGACAGATCCTGCCTGGATTAAGGCCAGTTTTGCACAAGTGATCCTAGACGCCATCTACACAATGCCATTGTCTACAGCCTGACGATGCCAAATAATGTCCTAATGTCCTGAAAAAGCTTGAGGAACTTTCCAATCAAATTGAGAGTCATGTAAGGAAATGAAATAAGTCCATGAACCCATGTTTTAAACATCCCCTCTACACATGGAAACAAGTGTATTCCCGACAAGCTACAGGGATGGTGATGGGGTCCAAGGATCCCACTTGAGAACCCTTGTGTGTCTCACAAATGTCTATGTCTGAAAAAGAAGTTATTGATGGTGAAGGGCATGCTTGTGCTCATTCAATGTACTTCATCTTTAGTCTGTCAGCATTATTGTCTTAGTCATCCAATACTGAACCTAAGCCACTTCTACCCCATAGAGTAGTTTGCACGCACAAAGCTGCCCACACCGATTATCGGCTGCTGTGGAGGCTTTAAATTCTGAGGACAAGTTGTCAATAAAATCCTGCCTGGATAGATTTAGTGCCAGTCAGATAAATGTAGAATTTGCATTTCGACAAACTACTTTGATAAACCTTAAAACAGAAATTATGTTAGGCTGGACACCCTCACTAAAACACAAATAAAATTGCTATTGTTAACTAAGCCCATTTTAAGTGCTTATTGCTTGCTGTTTCTTTCAGTTTTTAATGGCATGCCAGAGACTGTAGAGCAATGAACTCTGTTCTCTATTTCAATCTTTAATTTTGCCTATTCTGTGTTATATTAGCTCACCTACATTTGCCGAAAGGAGAACCTTTGAAAATTTACTGTCTTTATCATTCATTTAATTCTCTATTTTTCCCTTATATAAGTATCCAAAAAATTAAACTTGATTTTTTTTCTTCACACTTTTGATTAATATAAAGTCATTTGCATAATCTTGTAGCTAAAAATAAATAATAATAATAAGCCCAGCAAGAAAGGGGAGGGGAAAGATGGAAGAAGGGAGGAGAGATACACTGTACTATACAATCTGGATTTAGGGAATGGGACAATACAGATTTTGAGAAGCAAGAGGACTACTTTGGTACTTAAGAAAATAATAAGTCATCCATACATTTTGGGACTGTTGATAAGAATAGAAGAGGATATTCATTCAGGATTAGAAAAGTTTTAAAGATCTACATATGACATAGTGTGTCAAATTCACCATTCTGTCCAATAATCTACCTCTGGCAGCATGAGTAATTTAAAATTATTTGAATTTTTGTGCTGAAAAACTATAATTTCCATTCATTCACTCATTCATCTAATACTTATTATGCAATTTGTGTGCCACTTGTTAGGCGAGTAAAATACAATGATTAATAAGAATCCTTGCTCCAGCATACCAGGAAAATAATAGGAGTTGAGACTGAGACCCAATGTAACCAGGCTTTCCTGTTCTATAATATCTGTGTACTTCTCTCAAACTTAAAGAACTCTAATTTAAAATTGAATTTAAATTATATGTGAGAAAAAAAAACTTTCATCTAATATATATAACCTCTGCCATTAGTGATCACTACCAAGGAGAAATGTGCATTTTTCAGCTTTGGGGAGGCCGTTTTCCCTTCACAAAAGAAGCAAAGCTTCAGATGAGAGCTAATTGTTCTATGATTGATTGATAGCCCCCTCCTACTGCTACATACAGCCAGATGATACGCATTATACCCACAACAGGAGGTAAGAAAGTCAGTCAATTAGGCGAACAATTAGTTCCAGTTCTTACAATTTATTTGAGGTTGTAGATGAAATTGCCTGAAAAGATTAAGAATGTTAAAGATCAGTGATGAAACCTAAAGAAATAAATTTACATTAAGATTTCAGAGACAGATGCCTACTTGAGTCTGCCCTTCTGCAGATAGGCGATGTTAATGTAATAACAATTACAGCTTGGCAGCAATTAATAAACAGACTGTCAAAACAAGTAGAGTTGTGTTCATGGTTCCGGAAGGCTGTGGAGTTTTACCTTTGACATAATGTGGCTGAAGTACTTCTGGAAAAATCAATGTGATTAATTACTTTCATGGATGCAATTCTGTGACTACCCTTCCATAGGTGTGAGGTTAGAATTGGGTGAACCAAACCCTCAGGACTACCCAATGCCTCTGTCCACATTTAATTGGCATTTTTATTCAGTAAATATAATTTGGGAAAATATTTAAATATTTATCATACTGATGAACCTGATGAGTTGGTCACACGTTGCTGGGATGAATCTCCAAACCAGGCACAATTTTGGGGAGGAAAGTATTTATTGAAGTAACAGACCCAGGGAAAGTTAAGGAAAAAGGCTGGCCCCCTTTCACAGATCCAAGCAGAGACAGAAACAGCCCCTCCAGAAGCAAGCAAGCACACTGTAACTTACAAAACAGCGGGACTGCCAGACATGGGTTCTGGATGCTGTTTTGCATATGTATCCCTAGAATTTTGCGTTCAATTTAGAAATACCTCAGGGCCAGACCTCAGGAGGCCAGGCCAAAGTGACACTTCCTCCAGCCAGAAGGCTGAAGACAACTCACAATTATAATAAATTCTATTGGGGAACATTTACTCAAAACTACCACTGACCTTGGAGTAATTCAATTTGATGGGATCCTTAGGTCACACAGAATTCTGGATGTAGTATTTGTTGAAGTTTTCAAAACTTAAATGGTGGAGTAAAAATCAAGTCAGGCATGGGTGATGGCTTCACTTTAAGTAAATTAAAGTCGTGTTTCATGCATCATTATGTAAGAGTCTGAGCCTCAGAGGAGACTGACCATCCTCTAGTGCAGAGAGTAAGAAAGAGAGCAGAGGGCTGGAGAGATGGCTCAGAGGTTAAGGCACTTGCCTCCAGTGCCTAAGGCCCACATAAGCCAGAACCACAAGGTGGTGGCCCTGGTGCTTTCTCTCTCTCTCTCTCTCTCTCTCTCTCTCTCTCTCTCTCTCTCTCTCTCTCTCTCTCTCTCCTTGAAAATGAATAAATAAAATATTTAAAAAAAAGAAAGAGAGCAGAGTGGAAACTCTAATAAGGTCTGTTTCTGTTAAGGCAAAATATAGGAAGGAGCTTAAAGCCACAATGCCAGAAAGGTTGAGTTTAGAGGTCAGCCCATGCTTCCTTACTGATGAAAGCTGCCCCTCTCGAATGAGATCCACGATGGATTCCATTTTTTTTAATTTGTTCATACTTCAGTTAAGTGATAAATAGGATAATGCAGTTAACATGCATATATGCATCATATTTAAAATACAAACACTCTAAGAGCAGTTATCGATCAGAGCAATTCTCTGAGGGATTCCTTACCTCAGAGAAAATTAACATGTTTTGAAAGGTAGTGCTGTTAACTTGATAAATAAAACAATACCCTTCCAAAAAAAAAAAAAAAGTTACTCTCTGATAGATACAAACAAAATAGCTAGGAAATAAGGAAGGCAAAGAAAATATCACGACCTCCCAGAAAGAGAATAAGTAAAAAGTAGAAAATTACTTCTAAATATTCACTATCTATTGCTAGACCAAAACAGGAAAAATTTCATTGCTCCTGTTTTCTTAGCCTCACATTAAAAGTCTTATAGAAATTTGTTATAAAATCCATTTTGTAATTTAACTCTAGGAATTAATTAGGAAGAAAAGTAAATTGATATTCTCAGCTCCTTATCTTTGGTGCTTTACGACTTATATCAACTTCCATTCTAATTAATTTTACTAATCCTTTTAGTTAATGAATAAGTAAATCAGTACCACAGGGGGAAATGCATCAGTTGCAAGAATAGTAGAAAACTGTTAATTCAGAAATGACCCACAGCTACCAAAGTGAACTTGTCAACATAGTTTTGCTATGTTGTTAATATTCTAATTTCTGTTTTATTGTTCTTCATGGGAAAAAAATGTTTCACAGTTAATCTCTGTGGTACTTTTGTTTCTAAGCTCTCTACATGGCTTTGACTTGGCAGTTGCCAAATATTAGAATATAAATTGATTTTATGCAATATACAGAAAACAAGAATTTTATTGATATAAATCATTTCTTTATTTGTAGAATTACATAAAAATTATTTTGAAACAGCATGAGCTCTCTCTGGACAGTATTAGAATTTCATGCCTAAATCAAGTTGAACATTAATTTTATGAGTTTTTTGTTTTCGTAAGCAGTAGCATAAATGGCTATTACTAGAAGTATCAGGGGATTAGAGATGTTGATAAAAGCCTTGAGAAACGAGATGTAAGTGAGTGTGAGCGATGGCAGAATGATCATGTGGAAATTGATACAGCTTTACTCTCCATTCTTATTCATAAAGAAAATGCTTAAATTTAAGGACTTTTGTCATTTCTTTCATATACGTAGATAATATAAGATGACTAAGTACTAAATTATACATAATACAGAAAATGCCCAGGCAGCCTGGAGATAGGCTGCATATATTTTTGGAGATCTTCTGATATTGGTTCACATTATGTTATTGATTTCCACATACCCTGCATTGAGAAAGTGGTTATAATCTTTAACCAGAAAGCCCAAGAAAAAAGGCCTCAGGGGCATTACAGACTCCGGTGGTTAAGTTCTTGAGGTCTGACTGGTTGTTTCCTCGTTCACAAGTGTGTGTGGTCGCTGATGATGACGGAGTTCTCCTCCCTGCCATCTTAATCAGCCAACTCCCACAGAGACCCCTTTGCTCTCTCGCACCTTCTGCAGAATGCCGCCTAGATGCTTTGCTTGTAATGAATAACAGCATGATTTTGCAGCTACAAGTTACCTTCTTTCAACATAGAGGGCTCTGTATCTATTTCCTCTTCACCAGCTGTCTTCTCTCTACTGTCAGCATTTTTTTGATGAAAAAGATTCAGGAATGCTGTATGCCCAATATTGTGTCAAATTTATATTCATTCTGGTTTTGAAGCAGACCTCCATCCTCTTTGTTGAAATGTCATTTACCTCTTAAGATACCAATTCTGTCCAAAATTGAAATTGATCACAGCTAACTTGCAAAACAGAGAAATCCAGAGCATGTCCCTTACACCAGAGAATAATGGGAAATCACAGGAAAACTCACCAAAGTTTGTACCATTTGTTCCTTGAGAAAAGCATAATGCAATATTGTTATATGCAAAGAGAAGTGTATAGCATGATCACCATCTTATTCCTGTCATGTTATGGTAAAGATTGGGACATGAGTTGAGGATTATAAGTACAGAGCTGAGTGAGACCCTATTCCCAAACTCAAGCTACTTGGAGACTGGCAGACAAAACTAATACCTAAGCTGAAAATCATTATATATGATAATTCTTGAAATGAAGTACTAATCAATGAACCTCTTGGTCTTTTCTCTTTGCAAATATAAAGTGAAATGAGCAGGTAGAAATCAGTGGACAACTTCCAGGGTGGTCCTCACCTTTCTATTTAATCTGAAGCAGGGTTTCTTGCTCTGGATTCTTATTCTACTGTTCTATGCTGGGTTGGACTTGAGCTTCTAGGAAATTCTCTTGTCTCTGGTTTCTATCTTACCATTAGTGTCAGAAGACTGGAATTATAGAAGCATGCCATGACTTCTGGCTTTTAACATGGCGTCTGGGAATAAACTCAGGTACTGCTGTTTTTAAATTTAAAATGATGAGCTGTTTTGAAAACATAGAAGGTATTTTATAATCACTGATAGCAATACCAGATCTAGGAAAATGGCAGCATGCAGTTGCATGGGAGGAATACACTCCAGACAGAGTCCATTTTTCTCAATTGGTCATTGATGCTTTGACAGACTATACCATATGTACGTACTCCTGGAGAATAGCTGTGGTGGAAGAATGTACAAGCAGACAATTTCATCTTCACCTCTGGATGATGGAGAAGCTCTGGGAGTCAGCATGTGAGCTCTCAGTACTGTGGGAAGGAGCCTTGAGGCCAAAAGAGAAGCATATTGGAATACTGTTATTCTCAAAGGGAGTATGAAGATAGAGGATACCACCCTTCCAAAAAAGAAAATCTGATCAACCCTCAGAGAAACACTGTCCTTACCCAACACACAGTGGCAATTCCCAGCCTACTGTCTGTCACCTGCCACTCATCACCACACCGGCGTTAGTTGAAGTTCAGCTACTTATGTAACTATTATAAGGAAGAGAAACTGCACATTAATGGGATGGGAGAAAAATATGGCGACTGTAAACAGATTTTCATCCAACAGATGAAGATACATGTCATAGTTTCTGAGTAGAGAGAGGAAAGACTGTGATGTCCTAGAAATCAGCAGTCTTGAGCCAGGAACAGTCTTTCATTCAGAGAAGACACTAACAGGGGAATACTTCTGCAATGTAGATGAAATTCATGCCAGCCATTAACAGGAATCAATCCAAGATTCAAATACAGCCCTTCTAGCTTTAGAGTCCATGATTTTTATCTAGTACATAGATGGACTGTTCTGTGTAATCCAGTAAGAGAATCTGTCCACCACACACAACAGATCTGACTTTATTGAAGGGTGTTATTATAAGAAAAATAAATATCCAGTTGGTGAGTCATCAACATAAACAAAAAGCAGAAAGGTCAGAACACAAGGAACTCTGGATATTGAGGACTGTCACATAGATTAACCAGGCATTTCATGTTGTCATCCTTAGTCGGCTCTCAGATCCTCCCACTTCTCAGGACCTGCTCTGCTCTTTACTTCTGAGGCCACAGAGCTTCTAAAAGCCCCAGGGTGCCTCTGATTCAAGCTTCTGGCAGCCCTAGTGAAAGGGCTGGTGCCAGGCAAGGGTGATTTGCAAGTGTGCACTATGTGAAAACTGGGGTTTGTAAATACTTGGCAACCTCTAAGTGTCCTCCAAAACCTCATCAGAAGCAGTGAGCTTTAGAAATTTGAGCCCACTTTATACAGAATCCTGAAAATTCCCTTTGATAGCACTGTCTATTTGATTGAAAATGATTAATCTGAAAATATATTTAAATTATATTCCATGAAGAAAAACAGCTTTCATCAAGAAATTGTCCAAAATATTTCCATCTCTTTATGATCCATCAATGTTCCTCTGGGACCAAAGGATACTGAACTGCAGAAGTACACCCACAATGTTCACCAGAGTTCAAGATCTGGTCTTCGGTGATGGACTCGGAAAATTGTTTTGAAAGCCATCATTTGGCATGAGTCACATTAACTCACAAGGGACTAATGTGTAGAGCAGAATTCCAGCAGTGTTTAGGGAGTGGACATGGTCTCTTCACACCTGTGCCCTCTTTCCTGGTAGAGAGAGCTGTGGCAGGTAGCTCTGTGTCCACCTGCCTGGAGTCGGAATGAGAGGAGTTCCAGGCACTCACTAAGCAATAGAAATAGTTTTGCCACATGAACAAGACATTAGCACTAATAATGTTGCACTGATGCAATTTTTATTAGTAGTCGTTGGGCCTGTTATGTGATGAGTCAATGTTTAACTCTAAAACAAGTTTATGTGTTGTGTGATTTTTAGGAGGTACAGAAATAGCGACTCCGAATCCAAAGAAATGCAGTTATTTTCTTTAGCCAAGGTAGGCAGGTGTCTGGAGGGAAGCTTCTGTGTGTTGGCTCAGCTGGTTCTCCTTCACTCCGCTGCTTACCTTGCGAAGGACTCCTTCCTAACACCCTGATTCCTACATTCCATTTTGAATTCTTTCTGCAGGAATTTGTGCTGTTTCACTATTGTAGTTTAAAACTTTCCAGTAGAGCAATATTTTACATATTGCTTCTGTTAAGCATGAGGACTTCTGTTCTTATCTTTTTAAACATGAAGAGAACTTTGTTTGGTTTTATAATTTTAAGACAGCTGGATCAGTATTACTTTAATAATATCTTGTTTCCCTCACTTCAAAGCATGAAATTTGGACAGGATTTTTAGATTATTTTTCTCCTCTTCCTTGATTTTGTTTTTCATTGCAAAAGCCCCTGAGTGGTTTCTATGAGCTTAACCTCTGATAAACAGGTAGAATTTTATTAAGCGATATCTCCTGTCCTATAGTCTTTAATGGAAGGTGACTTTTACTTGATTAAAATCAACACTCATATTTTATTCATTCCATAGCATTTTATTCATTCTAATTGTTTGTACCATAGTAAAAATGTCAGTTTATCTGAAACATATTATTCAAGTATGAATTTGTAACAGTGTGCCCTCACTCTAAAATGTGTTCTCAGCTAGCAGGATATCCATTGAGGTTCAGCTACTTTATTACCCATTATGAGGGAAAACATTTGCATATTAATGGTATGAAAGAAAACAATCTAACTAATATATAAGCATTTTTTCTTTGAACGCATGGAGACCATGTCACAAATGCATCACAGTTTACAACCAGATGGAGCACATCTTTGAAAGTCGAGAAAGCAGCAGACTTTGTTGTTTGCTACCCAATAGAAAGTGATCTAGATCCTCCCTGTATCTGTTGATTTGGACAAAAAGAGATGGCTTCTCCATCGAAGCATTTAAGACTAATAAGATGGCATTTTGAGACTAAAGGTTGTCTAGGTTAACTTTCAAAGAAGATATTTGTCACCCTCGACTGTAGATCCAATTTTTGTTTTCTCTTATATCACATACCATGATAAATCAGTACAGAAAAATTGCCTAACAAGATGAGGCAAGCCACCTACAGACTAGCTTCCTATTGATAAAATTATAGTGCCTGTAATTACCAAATGTGAAATGCAAAGGCAATTTTGCACCACATGTTGCTCTTACCAGGAAGCCCGTCTGCCTGTTTCTGATACAGATTAGAGGGCATTTAGGAGCATGCTTTGAACTGGAAACTTTGTTCTTTCAAAATTCTTTCTCTGAGACCTAAGAAGGAAAACTGAGGCATCTTCAGGAGTCTGATCATCAAGTATCTCAGATGGAAATTGAGTCCAGCCATTGCCCCAATGAAAACAATTTACAAACCCCACAGGTAACATCAATGTTACTTTGTCGTTGTGGTTGTTTTGTTTTTGTTTTTTTGTTGTTGTTTTGCTTTATTTTGTTCTTGGTTTTTGAGGTAGGGTCTCACTGTAGCCCAGGCCGACCTGGAATTCACTACATAGTCTCAGGATGGCCACGAACTCACGACAATCCTCCTGCCTCCTGAGTGCTGGGACTAAAGGTGTGTGCCACCGCAACAAATAAAGCTTCAGTATGAGATCGTGGGACAATAACATTATATAAGAAATTTGTTCCTAAACCGGTTTCTTAAAGTGATTTCAGTTTGTGACGAGGAAAGGAAAATGGGAAAATTTTTCATGGATGTATCCCAAACTCTATGAAAGCTTGACTTTTTAGAGAAATAGAACAAAAATTGTTTATTAAGAAACAAAAGAAAAAATAAAAGCAGGGGACAGGGAGATGACTCAGTGGATAAAGTACTTGTCACACAAGCATGAAGACTGGCATTCAGATCCCTGCCACTCATGTAAATTGTCGGGTGGCCATGGGCAATTCAGAAGCAGACAGCGGGTAAATAAAGAGGAAAGGGATCTGGGAAGGTGCCCTTCATCTCTGGCCTCCACAGACACACAAATGTACATGGTTACCTATGTACACATGCACACACATCCATGTACACATATTTCTCATGCAAAACCAAAGAAGAGAAAGAAAGAAAAAGGCAGAAAAGAAGAGAAAGAAAGAAAGAAAGAAGAAAGAAAGAAAGAAAGAAAGAAAGAAAGAAAGAAAGAAAGAAAGAAAGAAAGAAAGAAAGAAAGAGAAAGAAAGAGGGAGGGAGGGAGGGAGGAAGGAAGGAAGGAAGGAAGGAAGGAAGGAAGGAAGGAAGGAAGGAAGGAAGGAAGGAAGGAAGGAAGGAAGGAAGGAAGGAAGAAAGGACCCTCTAGGATATACATAGGTACTATACTACATAATAGTCACAACTAGGTATCTATCTTTCAGATGTTCTTCCCAATTCTTCAGCTTACCAACTTTTCTCCTTTCCTTCCTTCCTTCTTTCCTTCCTTCTTTTCTTCCTTTCTGTTTTTTTGCAAGTATGTGGAGGAGGGCATTCCAGGGTCTCTTGCTGCTGCAAACAGCTTTACTTGAGTGGCTGGGTAATTGAACCCACACCAGCAGGCTTTGCAATCAAGCACCTTTAACACTGATCCCTCTCCTCAGACCCTTCCCAATTTACTTCTAAATTACTCCTAATGGAGTACTTTGATTGCTGATGGCCATATTCAAAGTTAGAACATTGAGTCTGAATGCTATGTATCTGAATACTAGGAACAAAATTATAACTTTCTCTAAACCCTTCAAATTGTCTAAATTAAAGTTCCAAGACCAATTTCCTTATATTTCATATCAACTAAATTCACACTTTATGTAGCTCTTTGTGCTACAAGCCACTGGTCTTCACCATGATTTTTAGACTAGAGGGAAGGTACATCCCTGTTCTACATAAGAAGAAATGTAATGAATACCTTGCAAACCTTAGAGAATCAATAGCTAAGGTCAAGTAGATGTAAGTAAAGTGCATTATTAGCATGAGTACAAAGTTATGTAAGCATAGTAACAAAATAAGCTCATAGGAATAAATGTATTTTTGTTATTGTGCGCATCTGATTATCGAGTATTACTATGCACTGCCTTTGGCTACAAGCAAAAGTCAGTGCCACACAAAGATGGACTGAATCATAGGGGAAATGCATTACCTGCTCTGGCAAGTTCCATTGCAGGTGCTGGTTAACATGACAGAAAGCTCAACATCACAATGGAAGTCTTTCTCTGCTGCTTTGCACAAGATATCTAGGAGCTCCTCTCATAATCACAGCGTAGAACGGGAAAAGATGATCTCCACAGGACTAGAGTTGTCAAAAAATGAGTATCTGAAACTGCAAGGAGGGAATGACTTTTAGGTTAAGTGGCTGTATGATGTTGTTATTAGTTTCTAGATTATGGATGCTGTTCAGTGACTTCTCGTGCTCACTCATTGGTACACCATGGAGTAGAATTTGGGAAGACGTGAGCAAAATCCCCATATCTTACCTTCATATCTGATCGATTTAAAACTAATGCGTAAACTCTGCTATAAGTGACACTCTTGAAGGCTTGCTCTGCAGAGTATTCTCTCAGCACAGCCTCTCATAATTTCTGCCAATGTTTCACTTTGGGATTTCACTCACCATGTGCGTTCATGGCTGTATCCTCTGCATTCTGATGGTATAGGAGCCGGGCTCCTTGCTAATCCCCTTCATTTGTGGGTACCTCTGACCCTTAGCTTTGGGTCCTCAACAGAATTGACTGCATTCCTCCCCATTTGGAACAAGATTTGAATTATTCAAATCACCTTGTATCATGTTGTATATATTACATGTACACAGTTTATTATTGTAGTAATAAACATTTATCTACTCACTTATTAGAAAGACAAAACCCCATGGACTCTGAACCTGGCCTGTTTCAATTCAAATCTTGGCTTTACCACTTAATAATGTTGGCCATTTTTCTCATACCTAACAGAAATGACAACATTCTCTGACACACGATTTATTTTGCAATCATTAAACACACTTAGATGTTTAAAATGCCTATAAAATACCTAACTTTTGGGACTTAAAATGTATGAAAACTTTATTAATATTCTATTTCAATTTCTAACTGGCAGACTGCAGCATTTTCCTCTGCGACATTCACCACAATTGGAACTGTGTACAGATCGATTTTAAAGCTTTGCCTCGCTGTGTGACAAAACAATGACAGTTTGAACACAGTTTGATAAAAGAGGGCTTTGAGTTGCAAGCTCAGATTTTCTCTCAAGTGCCTGCAGCTCAGAAACAGCAAGACTTCAGTCCTGAGCCTCAGAAAAGCAAGAGAGAATGAAAATTCCAAATTATTTATCTGTGGTTTCTAGAGAAAACATCTTAAGAGCCAATTGGCTCAAGGCAGTGCACCTCTATTTCTCCAGTAACTGCTGCAGGCTCTCCTCTTACTTACAATACAATCTTAATCAAGGTAGCGCCAATTAGCAACGTGCTACAAAGCTGTCTCATTGATCAGTGGAAGATTTCAATGCCATCTGCAGGTTTCCAATTCCATCTCGTGGCTACCTTCCTATCAAAATTTAAGGAAAGAATAAAGAGAAAGTTTGACCTTTACCACTCCATGTCTCAGACACGACAAAATATACCTGAAGTCTCTCTAATGCATTTGAAAAGGCTATTCTATTATCTTTCCCTGACCATGACCCTGCCATTCTTACTAAAACCTAGGAGGCCCATAAAAGCCATAAATGTCCCCCAGTATTGAGTGGCATCTTTAAAAATAAAAAGGGTGGTTTTGAAGCTATGCTGATAAAATATTGTTTTAACCAAGAAATAGATGCAAGGGTGACAGTGTTGGTTTGTGAATTCATTACCAAATACATTTAGAAAAAGGTCTAATGGACAATGTTCAAATTTCTATTTTTATTGTGAGAAAAATATTTAAGCTTATGTATGATCACTTGATTTTCTATATCTGTAGTATAATAAAACTCAATATTTGAGCTTTGACTTGGGTGTTTTGTTTATTTCCATTTTAATTGTCCATGTTTGAGTTTGGCTAATAATGTAGCAGTGAGTAGAATTTCCACTTGGCTCATACATTCATTTTTATTTTAACCAGTTCTTATAAAATTCATGTTGATTACAATTGCCAAATATAATTGTGCAAAAAAGAAACTAGATCTTGTGACATGAGAAACTAGGTTCACACAAATATTTTGCAGTTTACTACCTTAGAATTTTACCATTTATAAACAATCCCCATATTTTCATATTTTGTTTGACTCTAAAAAACTAATTACAAGTATCACTGGTTTACATACTCTTAAGAAAAATTGTTGCAAAATCAACTCTGCCATTATGTCCTAATATCAGTTGCATTTTTATTTGATGCTTATCAAAAGATCATTCAGATTCATTTAGACAGATTTTATTTTATGCACACAGAAGAGGAAAATGAAAACAAAACAGATTGGTGGATTTCTAAATCTGTCTTCAACTTGGAGTTGATGATGACCATGCCTTTTGTACACCACTTCTTTTTAATAATCAAAAATACAGAAAAAATGCTTTTCTATGAAAATTGCTCTGCTCTTAACTCCAGAATCTTCCAGCTCCCTGACTCTCATTCTGCAAGTTTTGATGATTCATGCAGACATAGGAAGGCTTCCAGCAACAAATGGGATTCATGTTTCCTGCTTTGGTGGCCCTGAAATGATTTGTGGGCTTGACCATCGGTGGGCATAGCAACCATATTGAACATAGCCAGAGAGTGACAGTCACATGGTGTGGATTTTAAGACAACTTCCCACTGCAGAGATGTATGATGCAAGTGAAAAAATGTCTACTGTTGAATGTTTAAACCATCACTCAAGCACTGGTTGCAGAGCAGGCATTTTTCCTTTGTTTTTGTCTTGTGTGTGTGTGTGTGTGTGTGTGTGTGTGTGTGTGTGTGTGTGTGTGTTTGGGGTTGTGTGTTCCTGTGTGGAATTATGTACCTACCACAGTGTATGTGGAGGTCAGAGGACAACCTCTGGTGTCAGTCCTCGCCTTGCACCTTATTTGAGGCAGGGGCCCTCATTCCCTTCTGTGCCTCCACCTCCTGTCTGGCCATAGGAGTACTTGGATTGCAAAGAGTCATGCTGCTAAATTACTCTACATAAGAAAAAGAAAAAGAAGTGTCTGCACTCAACATAGTCGGGAAGTTGGAAAACCAGTGGCTTCTCTCCTCTATGAGTATAGCTAGTCATTTTAAAAGGTTGACTCACAGTTTTCAATATAAACAATTTTCTTTGAAGATCTTTGTTGAGCCCCTCACATCTGCCCTTCCCTCTACTTATCCCTGTGCACCTACCTGCCTTTCAGTTCCTGTCTAGTATCACAGCTACTTGTATATCCTTGACCAAAACATGCCCTCTATGCAGAGAAGATTGTTGTCTTCAACTAAGCCTGGTGCTTCAGGAGGGCGCACATGGAGCGTAAGGAAGAAGGGGACACATGCCTAGCCAGCCAGATCAGCACAGTCAACCCTGGTGACGGACAGCCCAATCGCCTTCACATTTTTGTTTTGTAATTTTTAATCATGTTTCCCCACATATTTTTTGGAGACCAGTCATGTTCCCAATTGTCCAGCTCTATGAGAAAGTTCACCATGGGCTAGAAATGCATCACAGCTACTGTCAAGAGATGCCATTGAAGACCATATTTAAGTTTGCATAATAGGAAGAAAAGGCAGCAAACAGCAACCTGTGGGCTGTCTGAATGGTGTAAATTGTTGCCTTTTTCTCCCTTTCTGTGTCTCCACCCAAACCAGAGGACTCAGTGTACCCTCCTGACATGGATCTAGTTCCTAGTACATCATAAATGAGTCTATAAGACCAAGAGAAAACAGAGACAGGGACACTTTGATTTGAGCAGGGAGAGACAGAAATATGACAAGGGAAACCAGTCTGGCAGTAGGAGACTGCAGAGACCCAAATTTGGAATGGAGAAAAAAGACATAGAAGCTTCTATAGAGCTGGGACTGCAGGTTGATAGTGATGTTTATAGAGGAGTCCTATTAAGTCCTATAGGTGAGCTCAGAACAGTTTCTTACTCTTACATTCTTCCAAAGGCACCTCTTCACCATAATCATCTATGTACCTCTTTATGGTATTTATAGTAGGAGACGTGGCATTGGGGACAGTACTGATTCTGTTCTCAAAGCAATACAAACAAGGGCCACTTCGATTCAGTTTGCAAAAGCACTTGTAAGAATCCTTGCTGGAAAGCCCTCTCATCCAAATTTCTCCCTGTACCTATGAGGAAACCTTCCTGAGGTGGCAAAGAGTGAACTCTGGATCTACCTGGATCCCAGCACCTATGGGTGGTTTAGACTCCCTTCTGTGCTCCTGCCCCGGGTCTGAAAAGCAACCTTTCTTCTGCAGCCCTTTCATTGCATCTTCCACCAGCAGCCAGCCTCCTGACATTCCTGGCTTCCCTCTTTCCTCAAGAGAATGCATCCCTTTGAACTAAAGAGAAGATAAATCTGGAGCCTGACATTCAAGTCCCTGCAAACTTGCAGAAGATTTTAATACTCTGCTTGGCTACTTACTGCCTAAGGGTGCTTGGGTATGGAAAGAATTTAAAGGAACGTGTTGAAAGGAGTTCTACCCCAACCAAAATTCTTTCAGAGTGGGTGTGATTGGTCAGATTAGCTGGGAACCTGCCCTGGGCCTGAAGGACTTCAATGAGGAAATCTTTCCATATGATGGCATAAAGAAAGATAATTGGAACGAAGGGGAATGCTTGCTAAACTGAAAGGCAGTTACGGCTGGCTAAGTGATCCTCCAGGGGCAAGAACTAAAGCAACATACCAGCACCCATTAGTCATGGGATGAGGGTTGTCCCTGGAGAAGAGAGTGCAACTTAAGATATGCAGCTCCACTTGGACAAGGTCATTTCTCTTGAAGAAACTCTGAGGATCTAATCTCCATGAAAGTGGTAGAAAGAAGAATGGGTCTCCTTCATGACATCAGGGGTTTAACTGGGGCCTGCATGATATAGACAGGTCAAAGAACAGTGATGGAATAAAACCACTCTGTTCTGCCACCTGCTTCACGGGCAGTCCGACCCATTCCAGGCTGACTTCCAAACTGTTTGCAGTTGCTCAAGAATTACTTCCAACTCCATAATTTTGTGCATTCAAATAATTTCTAGTAATACTTTTCAATATTTCTCTGCCCTTGTATTGTTTGATTTTAATTTTGCATACTATTATTACAAAAGGTAATATTTAAATTGAGGTGTAAATAGTGCTTTCTCTTGTAATCATTGTTTATGCAGCATAAAATATCTCACTTTTAATCTGAGAAGTCTATATCAATTTTTAGATGTAGAGATAGACATAATTAAAGTCCTAAAAGGAATAACTGTAAGAGGACAGAGGGAGGTTGTCATGGCAACAGTAATCTTGATTTTTCACAATTTATAGCATAGAAATATTAAGCTTTATGATACTTACATTTTTCTACATTGTATTTTAACCAGTGCTCTTTTTATATGTTTTGTTTTCTTTAGGTTTGTTGCTGAAAATTTACCTATGCTATTTATTTGTGAGCGTTAGCTTCTCTTTATTATGTCTAAATAGGTTTTGTTAAAATTCTGGCATTAAGAACTTTAAACTCATGTTTCTCTTATTACAAGAGCAAACAATTTTAAAGGATGCATATGTAATTTATAAAAATTCATGTTTATAATATGCTTAAAATCTAAACATTTTGGGAAAGTGAAAGGGAATATTCTACCAAAGGGTTAACTTTTTTCTTTTTTAATATTTTATTTATGAGAGAGAGAAAGAGAGAGAGAATGGGAAAGTCAGAGCCTCCAGCCACTGCAAATAAATTCCAGACACATGAGCCACTTAGTGCACATGGCTTTACCAGTGGGTACGGGGGAATCGAATTCTGGGTATCAGGCTCTGCAAATAGGAGCCTGTAGCCTTTGAGACATCTCTCCAGCCCAAGATTAACATTTTTATGCATGTGTGTGTTCAGATATGTGTGCATGTAAGTGCACACAAGTGTAGAGTTCAGAGGACAGCCTACCTCTAAGATATCACTTCTCAGGAATGCCATTCATCTTTATTTATTCATTTATTTATTTTTATGAGACAGGATGTCACATTAACCTGGAGCTTACCAAATAGGCTAGACTGGCTGGCTTGGGAGCCCCAGGAATCCTGGTATCTGTGCTACCCCTCCACTGTAGAATTGCAGGTGCACACCACCACACGGGGCATGTTTGTTTGTTTGTTTTGTTTTTCGAGGTATGGTCTCACTCTAGCCCAGGCTGACCTGGAATTCACTTCATAGTTTCAGGGTGGCCTCCAACTCACAGCCATCCTCCTACTCGGCCTCCCCAGTGCTGGGATTAAAGCTGTGCACCACCACACCCAGGCATACACAGCATTTTTACTTGGACACTGGAGATCAAACTCAGGTCTGCATTCTCACAAGACAAGAAGTTTAGCTTCTGAGCTCTTTCCCCAGCTCCAAGATTAATGTTTTTAATGTCTTTCTAGCCTCTTTCCTACCAATAATTTATTTATAAACATTATACACTCTGTATAATGCCATATAATTTATCACCTAATATCCTCAAGAGAAATCATGTTGGTAGATGTTTAAGATAATTTTAATTAATGTTGTCTTATTGATTACCATATTGATGCAGTCTCACTGTTAGAGAATTTCTTTTTAAGGTAATTTCTTGTATTAAAGTTATAAATATATGAAATTATACATCAGAAATTAGTTCCTTATCATGAATTCATAGAATAACAATGAAGCCTTCTAAGGTACTGGGGTAAACGGCTCAGTCAGTAATGCACTTGCTTTGTAGATATGAGGGCCTGAATATGGGTCCCCAGAGCCCACATAAATGTTGTGTGTGATGACACAAATTGATAATCCGCGGGCTATGGAGGTCAAATGGGATCACTCGGGCAGGATGACTGACTAGACTTGCCTACTCAGTACATGCTGTATTCAGTGAGAGACCCTGTCTCAATAAATAAGGTAGAGACTGATTGAGAAAGACACCAAATGTCATCCTCTGGTCTTCACATACATACATACGTGCACACTTGTGCATGCATCTGCACACAGGTAAAAATATTTATGCATACATGCACACCATGAACACATATACATGCAAAACACTAATGAACACTCAAAAATATTTTGATGTGTTCTTTTACTTTGATATCCATAAAATACCTTTCCAATCTACCCTAGTTCGTTGTATGCTCACCTTAACAGTAGTTAGCAAGATTTTAAAATAAATATGACTATTAATTTATTTTTTAATTGTGAAGGAGGTGAGGGGCCTAGATTTCTTTCTCTATTTTAGAAAGAATTTGATATTATCCTCTAACAATTTTTAGTATATTCTAAGATGCTAAAATTCTACTCTCACAAACTAAATGCCTATACATACAAAATTAACAAATCTATTT
>PVHP010029390.1:0-22304 GCA_004024765.1 Zapus hudsonius
TGGAACAAAGAGCAGGTGAGAGGGCCGGGTAATCCTCCAGCTCCCTTTTCCTCCAGCCCAGTTACCAGCCACAGCCTCACAAAGCAAGGCAACTGCTGGAATGCAGAGTTCAGCTCTTCAGATTTCTGTCTCTGGACTGATTCTTGGCCCAGCATGTGATGCCAACTCCAAGTGCAGGGAGGTCAACTCAGGATTGAACTGATCAACAGATTGGACATTTCTTGGTCCAAGGTGAGTTCTTAGCTTTTGTGAGAAAATTTATGCCAATGTTACTCCCTCCGCCCTCTTTCTTTTGTTGTTGTTCTTATCTTTGACTCTGTAGGCCAAACTCAAAATGATTCATATCTTTAAATGTAAATATACATACATGTGCTTGCACACACACACGCACATGCGCACACACACACCTAGCTTACCATGCAGTAGACATGGTGCATAGATTAACTCCATTACTTTTTGTAACAACTATGCCTGACTTGTGTCCCCTCGTATGCTAAAGGCCCAATTCTCTGACTCCATGCAACTGTAAGGCAATGCCTGTAAGGAGGTGATTCATGTATGTATTCATTATCTTAGTATTGCTGTGACCAAAATACCTGAAACAGCACACGGGAAGGCAGGTTTATTTTGGTTCACAGTTTCAGAGGGATCTCAGTGTGTCACCGTGGGAAAAGCATAGCAAGGGAAGTGGTTCCATCCATGAAGCATGAGCCCGTGGCTGTGCACATGGCAGACCAGAAAGCAGAGTGTTTATAGAAGCAGGGGCAGATATAAGCTTCAAAGGCCCCCCTCTCATGATCTATTGTCACCAACCAGGCTTTGCTATCAAAAGCCTTCCCCATAGCACCACAACCCGAGGACTGAGGATTCAAAGATGAGCCTGTGGGAACATTTCAGATCCAGACTGGAATCCACGAGTCATAAAAGCCTTGAATGGAATAAACTGAGGCCATGATTAGAAAAGGGAGGAACACCAGTGAGCTAGCTCAGCCAAGTGAGGACACAGCAAGGAGGTGGCTGTCTGCTTGCCGGGAAGAAGACCCTCACCCAGAATCCAGCCATGGTTGACACCCTGATCTCAGATTTTGAGTCTCCAGAGCTGTGAGAATACACCCAGGAGCAGTGTTTATTATGACAGCCAGAGCTGACTAACAAGTCTTTTAAAGAGAGGTTAAGTCAATTGATCAAGGCCACACAGCTAGTGAATGTCAGGACCAGAATTCAGGCCTTGGATATCTGGCTCAAGACCCCTTAACCCAAGATTCAGGCTCACAAGACAGGGTGAAAGAGCGATGGAATGGGACACCTTTCTGGTGCGGCCACCTTAGCTGAATGTTCCCCACTGTTAGTGTACGGGGGCACCGCACCACATTTCACCACACACACACACACACACAC
This sequence comes from Zapus hudsonius, assembly GCA_004024765.1. Taxonomy (NCBI): domain Eukaryota; kingdom Metazoa; phylum Chordata; class Mammalia; order Rodentia; family Dipodidae; genus Zapus; species Zapus hudsonius. The sequence goes on from PVHP010029390.1 coordinate 1,399, forward strand.
ACACACACACACACACACACACACACGCAACAACACCAACAACAAAATGAGCCCCTTACTTTCACACCATAGGCACCCCAATGTGAGAGGCCACACAAAAGACCATGGCTACTCTCCTCCCTTCTTGTGACAGCCTCGGGCCCTTCTTCCTCTGGGACGTGGAGCAGCAGTGGAGGTGAGGAGTGTGTGATTGAACAGTCATTTCAACACCAACTGAGCATGCGCCCTACAGTCAGAGAATAGGCTGGCTTAGCAAAGCCCATGTCGTACACTTTACCCCCACAGTGACAGCGTGCTGGTAGGCTGAAATCCACCCCAGTGGGAATATTTAAACTGTGGGAAGCAGCAGACACTACAAACCAGGGCTTTTGCCCTGGAGAGCCTGTTGGTAAATATTCACAGCACACTGCTTCATACCACAGCACACACACAGTAGAGGTATGCAGCACGGGTTCGTTCTGGTCCTGCAGGAGCCTGTCTGGTGAGACCCTGTGTGGGTTTCTTTTGATCGAATCATGGATCCCTAGGTATTAAAGCTGAAAAGGTTCTTAGAGCTATTCAAGTTCACTTCTCGTTTCATAGATGGGAAACCAGGATCTGGAGAGGGGAAGTGACTTATCTACGGTCACACAGTCTATTTCTCAGTTATTCATATGAGTTGCTATCCATCTGGTCCATGTTTATAGATCTTGATGAGGGGGTGCAGGGTGGGGGTGGATGACAGAGGTTTTCTGGCAGAGATCAAACATCCACGCTGCTATTTGGGGAACTATTCCGTGAAGATAGGGGTAGTGTTTTCCGGGTTTCCTGGCTGTTTGCACACCCCACAGGGTGTAGTAGAAAGATAAGCAAGATGCACACGCTGTAATCAATAATGCAGCCTCTTCTGTCTCTGAGTAGAGTCTGTGGAAGTTGATGCAAATAGCACAGCTTGTAAATGTGCAGATTGGACCGGAGCCCCAAAGTGCACCCTAGAAAACACGGCTGCGTGTTCTTCATCTACAGCTAATTATAACTTTATTCATTACAGTCTGGCTCATAAGATTATAGACCTAAATCAGGAATAGAATATGTGTTACATATATATTTTTGTAATACTTTCCCTCCGTCAGAAGTGAGTCTTTGCCTCTATCAGAGGCGTGAAGTCAGAGTCCCAGCCCCGAGTCAGGCATCTGCAATGTGGCATTTTCTGTCGCCGCCCCACACTTTGCTCAAAGCAACGTGGAGGTGTTAATCAACTCAGAAGGCACCCGCCCTGCCTGCCCCGCCCGGCAAATCACAGCGCCTGTCACAGGAGGGTGGAAAAGGAGTTATTAATCTTTGGGGCCAAATGTTTTTAATTATGTACATACAGTATTCAAATTAGGTTTAAAATGGTCGTGGAGGTTCGCCTCTTCCCTTTGCAGTTTATCCTGCCGGGCAGGGGGCATGCGAGCCTGATGGCATATTTAGGATGTCTCCTTCTTCTTCCGAAGAGAGCTTGTCAGGACCCTTCAAGGATCGGTTCTTGGACTTCTCTTGCACTCTGTATTTCTTTCCTTAGGTGACCTCAATCCAGTCCCTGCCTTGAAATATCACCAAGCTGCTGTAGATGACAGGATGTGACTCTCTAGCCATTTTCTATACCCTCAGCGCATAGAATCACATACCCACTCTTTGCCTAAGTCTCTTCTTGGGTGTTGGGTAGACGCCTCAAACCTTCAGTGCCGGCAACGAAACTTGTTTGTTACTTACCAAAATATGGTCTTTCCCATGATGCCCTCCGTCATAGCATCATCCACTGCCCACTATTGCTCATTCAGTCTCCATTGCCACTTAGTACAAATCAGGCATCATTCTGGATTCTTCTTTGTCCTCTCCTTGAACAGTGAGTATATTCAGTAGATGTTAACTGAAAATCATATCCAGAGACCCTTTCCAATGTCATGGAAACTCCTTGGATGTCACTTGCTCCTTACACAACCTCTGTCTAGTGTCCATTCGTCCATCTTGCCTCTCCAAGGCCCATTCTTCACCTAGTAGCCAGAGGAATCCTTTAAAAAGCAGACAGTTGGGCTGCAGAGATGGCGCAGTGGTTAAGGCTCTTGCCTGCAGAGCCTAAGGAGTCCAGTTTGATTCCCCAGTACCCATGTAAAGCCAGATGTGCACAAAGTGTCTGGAGTTTGCTTGCGGTGGCTAGAGGCCCTGACACACCTATTCACTTGCTCTCTGTGTCTCTCAAATAAAACAACAAATGAAAAATTTTTAAAAGAACAGCTCTGGGCTGTGGCTGAGGGAATGTGAGGCCACCTGCTTGCATGTCTACCAATGAGGAAGCAGAGATTGGACAGGAAGCAGGGCTGGGCTATTAAACTCTCCTTAAACCCACCCCCAGAACTGCCAGTGACTCACTTCCTTCAGCTAGGCCCCACCTTCCAAGGGTTTGCACAACCTCCCAAAACAGCACCACCAGCTGGGGACCAAGCATTCCAATACATGAGCATGCGCAGGACATTGTCTACTGAGCCGTGATAGAAACCTAGGAATTGGGGGCAAGGCTGTGAGTCCCCAGATGTTCAGAGCTGTGTGTCCTGGCTGCAGGCTGCCTGGGAGGTAATTACAATCCAGTCTTCAGAACTGGTTGATGACTTTTGTCCTTGACTTTCCATGGCCCTACATTTCCTTGTGCCAAACTTTGCCCTCTGTCATGGTTTGATCCAGGTGTCCCCCACAAACAATTGAATGTGTTCTGATAGATCGATCCTCAGCTGATGGCAGTTCGTGAATTAGAACCTCATTAGAGCTGTGTTGTTGGGGCGGGCTTATGGGGGTTATAAGCCAGCTCCCCCTTGCCAGTATTTGGCACACCTTCCTGCAGTGCTGTGGCAGAGGTGATGTCCAGCCCTCTGCTCATGCCATCGTTTTCCCTGCCAGGATGGAGTCTCCCCTCGAGTCCGTAAGCCAAATAAACCCATTCCTCTACAAGCCGCTTTTGCTTGGGTTCTCTCTGCGCAGCAACTAAGAAAGCTGACTGCAACACCCTCCTTTTAAGACCCTTCCAAATGTGTCCCCTTTCTCAAAGTAAACCTTTATTTCTGTCTTTCCCAAATAAAGCTGATCCTTCCTTCCAGAAACTCTTCTCTGGCTCCTAGTTAAATGCCCAACCCTTGTTCTGCTGAGTTCCGGAGCACTGGGGCTCTGGCCTTCCTTCCTGAGGACAGGGAGCGAGCCTGCTGGCTGTTTACGAAGACCCTGGCGTAAGGTGTCGAAGGACTACTGGTTCCATGGCTGTCATATGACAGCCAGGATTTGCTTTGTCTTTGTGGACTTCCTTTTGTTCATGTTACTCTGTGGGAAGCACATCAAAGGCCAAATGGGAGTCTTAGCTACTCCTGGGTTCCTCCTGATTCTAGAACAGTGCTGAGCCTTTGATAGGCTCTCAGTAGATTTCTGCAGCGTGGAATTCACCGAGTAAAGCCATATGGAGTCATCTCCCTCCCATGAAAGGACCAGTGGCAGTCAGGGTCCAATTCAAATCCCAAGTCAGGGACCTGGAATCTCACTGAACACAGAGGAGGACATGGTCATCTGACATTTTTTTTTAAAAACACAAAGGGGACAATTAACACAGTGCCAAGGAGGTCTCCTTTGGGGCCTAGAGAAGAGAGTTATTTTCTCCCCCTCACTGAATTTGCTGAATGAGACCTAGCAGGAAGCATGGATTCATAAGGCTTTTTGTGTGCAAACAATGTATCCATTATAGAACAGTTTTATATTTCCTCATCTGACATGCAAGGGTGGCACTCTGCATAAACCACATTGTTTGAGCTGAAAATTGTGTTCTACAGATTTCATTTTGATAAGAGAATTCTGGCTTTGTCATCAACCAACGTTTGAAGAAGTCACATAAAGAAACACCGCCTTGAAAAGTATTTTCTTCGTGCGTTAATTCTGGTAGGAACCTTCATTCTCTGCGGTTCCTTAACTTGTGGCTTCCTGAACATTCTTTGTTTAAGCAGAAATGTGGGCTGGACAAGGTCATACTCTTGGAACAAATACTGTTTCTTTTGTGTTCGCCATCCTGGGTGTGTTACATGAGGCGTTATCAATGACGCTAAGACCTTCATCATCGTCGATATTCAGAGCTGTTGAGATCTGTCCACTTGCCAGACAGACATCATGCTGAGCACTCAATGTGCATCATCTGGCTTAATCCTCCCATCAGCCTCGAGGAGCTCAGAGAGGTTAAACAGTTTGTCTAAAGTCACAGGGCTAGTGACAGCTGAGTACTGCAAAGTGCACTCTTGAACACAGTACCAGACACAGTGTGCTGATTGAGTGTTAATCACTCCCTTGGAAGATACCTTGGCCTGGTAGGAAGGGCACTGGTGTTCACATAAGACAGATCTAGCATGCTTTCCTACTGGGTGGGTGACCTTGGGCAAGTGGCTTGATTTTTCTGAGCTTCTTTCTCTGTGTCCTTCAAAGAAGAACCAGCCAAGCATGGTGGCTACACCTTTAATCCCAGCACTTGGGAGGCAGAGGTAGGAAGGTCAATATGAATGAGTTCAAGGCCATGCTGAGACTATATAGTGAATTCCAGGTCAGCCTGGGCTAGAGAGAGACCCTACCTCAAAAAACCCCAAAAGAAGAGATTTGAGGAGGAGGAGGAGGAGGTCTTCGAAGTACTGAGCAAGTGTCTGCCATGTAGTAGGTACTCAGTAATGTCACTCTAACAGGCTTCGGGCACTTACCATGTGTCAGACAAAGAACTTTATTTTCACAGGTAGTTATATTTATATCCTCAAAGCAACTCATGAGATCAGTTCTTTCATTCTACTTCCATTTATTGACAGGTCAATTATGGCTCAGAGAGGTGGAATCAGATGAGCCTCTCTGTGAAACATAACTCTTCCTCTTGGCTTTAATATCTGAAACTGGTTCCTTGTTTAGTGCACACACAGCCTCTGCAAGAGCCCATGGTACAAGTAGGATGAGATAATTGATAGAAAGTAGGCAGACAGAAAAAGAATTTAAAGGCCCATTTTTCCCCTTGCCTGTTTTTGGACCCTTTGCACATCTCCTTCTTCTTAATTCCCACTTCTGGTGGTGTCTGTCTAATGACCTGCACTGCCAAAATGCCTCCAAAGTTAAGCTACAGGCTCCTAAGAGTCAGGGGAAATCTTTGTCTTTGGGTGGTTGGAATGTGGAATATCCCCTACATATCTATAGCCTCACGTGTTTGTGATTAAGGCTCATACTTGATCCACGGCTGATGGAGCCTTGCTGGAGGAGGTGTGTCACTACCACCCCCTCCTCTTGGCCAATTTAGCTCACTCGCTTCTTCCTCCCTGCTGATGTGTGGAGATGTGACACCCAGCTGTTGGGTCTTACCATGCTTTTCCTGCCATGAGGAAATACAAAACTATAATCCAGAAATAAACCCCTTTCTCCATAAGTTGTTTCTGGTCAAATGCTTTGTCCAAGCAAAGTGCTAGAGTCCCTCCCAACATCCCTCACAGAAACATGCTCATTATAGACATGAACAGATGGATGGGAACATGGATGTAATAAAGAAACGGGAAACAAACAATCAATTGGATTTCCCTGGGGAGTTTTCCTGGTCAGAGCCTTCTGGGCAGTGTCTTTGGACACTTTGGACATTTGAGCTGACAGCTCTGGCTCATCATAAAAGCCCTAAGTGGACAGAAACCTGTCTTCTCATTGCCATAGAGCTTTTTCCCTTTCAGCTAGGGGTGATTCTAGATCGTCCCTCTTTGATCTGGAAGGAGTCACAAAGCCTGGAAGTTCATTGCCAGAGGAGAGATGATTCACAGTCATTGCACTGTGTGGGAAGGACGAGCTGGGATGCAAACTGTTAGCCTGCTCCAGGGTTTGCCTCTCGGTAATGTGAGCTTTGCAGTCTGGCCAGGAGTGAGCTTTTTACCATAAACATTCAGGGCATGCTGCTTATGTTTTAAAAGTGACGTGTTTTAATTTCCAGCCAAAAATACTATATGTTTGGATTGCAGTTTCTCAAGTTGCTAAAAAATTATTCAGAGGAGATGAAAACCTGCCATGCGGTAGAGGAAGAAGCCTGATGTTTAATGCAAAGGCGAAACCGGTTCTCGCGGAAGCATGGTCTCTTTTAACCAGGCTGTGAACATGAACGTAGCCTGCTAAGACATTCTTGGCCTCCCGTGAATTGGTGTCATCTATGGTCAACTTGGATTTCCTAGGATGTACAAAGAACATCAGGAGAATTGGTTTGAATACAGATATTTTCTCCACATACTATGGATATATCAGACAAAATAAGCTGGCGAGGCTACAGGAAGGAGACAACCTCAAACTCTAATGTCTTGTGACAGTAAAGGTTAGTTCTTGCCCATCTCCGTGTTGCTCACAGGTCAATAGGAGGCTGTGTACCTTGTGTCCTCAAAACAGCCTGGGGTCCTGGGGGAGCAGCCTCTATCTTGAACATATCAGCATCTGACCCAGAAGGAAGGAGTGACTTTGGGAGAGACACAGTGGCAATGAAACAGTTAAGTGCTCTAGAAGCCACTCTTGTCACCTCTGCTGACAACACATTGACCAGAACCTGTCACCTGGCTGCCTTCAGCCACACTGGTTCCTGTGATCCATTCTGTGCCTGGGAGAAGGAGAGAGAGAGACAGAGAGAGAGAGACAGAGAGAGAGACAGAGAGACAGAGAGAGAGAGAGAGAGAGATGAGCAGCATCAACAAGCACACAGCATTGGGTATCCAATGCCTAGAAAACAGCAGAGAGGAAAGGAGAGCCATAATCATATCTCAGGGGAAGTAAAAGCTTGACTCGTAGAGAGATTCTTTGAAAATCCATTCTGAGCAGGAGACAGGATTCTTTTCCCCCTTTCCCTTTCTCCTTTAACTTCCATGAAATTGTTTATAGATTCCCTCTGTACCTGAAAAACAACTAAACCATTAGAGCTGAGATAGATTTTCTGGTCTGTGTACTTGTGGGTAAGGGTGTGTGTATGTGTGTGTGCAAGGGTGCACATGCTTGTATGTGTTTGGTAGAGGGTGCTGTAATAGACCAGAACCAGAGAGGAAAAGTAGCTTAGTGTAATGAACAAACCTTTCCTGAACTTCCATGAACATAAGGGTGGTAGGAGAGATGGGCATCTGTCATGTCTATTCCTTTGGTCTTGGATAGACCCACAGTGGAAAATTTCTACTACTACTACCAATAATAAAGAGAGATAGAGAGAGATAGAGAGAGAGAGAGAGAGAGAGAGAGAGAGAGAGAGAATTCAACAGGCATTGTGGCTAGAGGCCCCTTTAGTTCCCTGATGCTGTATTCCAGGCTGACTCACTCACTGCACTTTTCCTCCAAGAAAGAATACCATAGGGACAGCGGACATTAGAATTCACAAGTATAAGTCCCACCTAAATGCCACACAAAAGCTCAAATTTTATCTCCCCAGTATCCGCCCATGGTAGACTGAACATAACAGGATCGACTGGAAGCCTGGGCAGGAACTGATTCTCTCTCAATGTGGCCAGTTAAGGATGAAGCAGAGTGAGCTTTGAAACTTAGGTACCTGGACACCAGGTCCAGTGCTCTTTCCAGTGTGGTCTCCATGGGAACCAGGAGCCCATGGGTCCCCAGTTCTTCTTCTTATTATTAGCAGCCTACATCTTGGATACAGGGACCAGTTGTGGGGAGGAACCTTCCCCTGGTCCCACGTACTTACGTGCAGGGCTACCAGCAGAAGCAGTGCTGAGAGGATTAATTAACTGATGGGTCAGTTTCAGAGATGGAACTGAGCACACTCAGCTCTGCTTGGCTGTGTTTTCTTGGGTCCACCTTTGGGACGGTGAATATAGAACCCAGAAGCATCTGGTAAGTTTTTGAGGATGGAGTCTGCCCTAGAAACAGGCACGTGGTGGTGAGCCCATTTCCTGGATGGGTAAGTTGGAATCTAAAGTGAGGTGCCAGGAAGATCCTGTATCCACAGGGCTAAAGTCATGTTCAGCAGACCACCTTAAAGGATGCTATTTTGATTGACATCTTATTTCTTGGCTAGTGGAAGGGAAGAAAAGAATGGGATGAATGATCACTCCAAACACCCAACTTGGGGAAATGACCAAATATGAATGAATCAGGGGCTGAGGATGTGGCTCTGTCAGTAAAGCGTTTGCATGAGGACCCAAGTTCAGATCCCCAGCACCCACACAAAAGCCAAACATGGCAGCACATGCCTGCAATCCCAGTGCTGGGGAGGCCGAGGCAGGAGGTTCCCTAGGGCTCACTGCTTCGTTCCTCTAATCATATCGATGAGCTCTGGGTTCAGCAAGAAATCCTGTCTCAAAAACAAGCTAGAGAGTGATTGAGGAAGACACCTGACATCAACCTCTGACCTCCACATGCACACACGTGTGCTCACACACCTGCAAACATGCACTGCAAAAAGCAAAAGACGGATGAATGAATGAAGGTGAGTATTGAATTTCTGAAGCCTGCTGCCTTCTTGCTCTCCTGTGATTGAAAAAATGCTGGCTGGTTTCCAGGGCTCAGTGTAAACAAACATCTATGTCTTGAAGTCTTCATGCTGATTACAATTCCTGATCCATGACAGAGCCATAGTCAGTGTTCATGTAGCATGAATAAAGTGTACAGATGGCCAGTGGACAGAGAACATGAGAAAAATCCAAGAGCTTCAGAGACCTGGGAAGAGAGTTAAAGAGCAGTCTTTGCAAAGACTCTGTGTGTCTGGAGCTGGGGAGACTCTCCTTTCCAGCAGGCCTTGTTGGCTAGACTTTTCCCCACACAGGTTAAGCCCTGAGCTCAGGTCTATTCCAGGGGCACCAGAAGAACAATGGACCCTTATCAAACTGAAAGAAACCAGCACACTGGGCTTGGCTGCAGAGGTATATTCAGGGACAAAATAGCATCCTCCAGGTGGGTGTTCTCTGTCCAATGGACCCCATGCATCCCAGGACTCACCAGGCCAGAAATCTGAACTGTTTTGATCAGGGAGTCCTAATTCCTAGAGAAACTTAAAAACCCCAGTGTGTCTGTACACATGTTCTGTGCACATCCGAAACACATGCATGTGCAAACATTATATGTCATTATGGTTTCCTGGCTTTCCCTGAACACCTTCATTCTCCTGAAGGTGGTGTGTAGCATTTGGGTTTTGTGCCTAGAATCTGGCATTTGATTGCTGGGTTCAGCCACCAAGTTTCAGACAACACGTGCACATGCGCACATCCTCAGCCGATAGCACCATGAAGTTTTAAATGTAATCCCATTATTATGCTTAATTAATTAATGAAATTAATTAGTCAAACTGTCCTTGACTGGCTCTGGAGCTTGCCTCTTAGGACCCCCAATCTCTTGCTCATCTCAATAATCCCTCAAGGAATTACTAGAAGTTTCATATGTGCACAAGGACAACTTTTGGGCTGGGGAGATGGCTCAGCAGTTAAAGGTGCTTGCTTGCAAAGCCTGATGGCCTAGGTTCGATTCCACAGAGCCCATAAAGTCAAATGTACAAAGAAGCACATGCACCTGAAGTTTGTTTGCAATAGCAAGAGGCCCTGGCGTGCCTATATTCATGCTCTCACTCTTTTTAAAAAAATTTTTATTTATTCATTTTCAAGCAGAGAGATACAGAGAGAGAGAGAGAGAGAGAGAGAGCGCACCAGGACCACCACCTTGTGGGTCTGGCTTATGTGGGTCCTGGGGAATTGAACCCCAGGGCCTTAGGCACTGGAGGCAAGTGCCTTAACCGCTGAGCCATTTCTCCAGCCCTCTCCCTCTTTATTAAACAAATAAATAAGTTTTTAAAATAAAAGAATAATTTCTGTCATTTTGATGAGGTGCCCTTCTATTTCTTTCCTCTGAGGCTATTTATGCCTCAAAGGAGAACATCAGGCACACGATACTTAGAATCAATAAGATATACACAGACTGTGTGCCTATCAGAAGATTTATTGCAAAACAGGCATGGTGATGTATGCTCAGCAGGAGTCATGAGTTTAAGACCAGCCTGGGTTCCATAGTGAGTTCCTAGCCATCTGGGGCTAGATAGTGAGACATTGTCAAAACAAAACAAAGAGGGAGGGAGGAAGAGAAGAGATAGACCAATGATAGCTAGGTAGCTAGCTGATGGATAGAGGGCAGATAGAAAGATAGATGATAGATAGATATTCATTATAAAAAAAATTAGCTTACTCGATTACAGGCGCTTCGAAGACCCTGGACCAGCAGTGGCAAGCTGGAGATGTCCCTCCCTCCAGTCTGAGGACAAAGCCCGGAGAGTGAGGAGACCTAGCTGGTATGAGGTCCAGTGGAGGAGCAGCAGGCAAGACAAGAGCAGTCCTGTCATCCCATTGCTCCAACCACCAGCAGGCAAAGTTGCCTCTTTTTCATCCCTTTTGTCTCTTCAGATCTTTTAGCAAGTGGTGAGGGAGGGCCCTTGGCTTGACTCAGTCTGTCAATTCAAATGTTAGAGCTTAATGGATAAACACCCCCTACAGACACACCCAGAAGAATGTTTGACCAAAGTCTAGACACTCAGGGGGCCCAGCCTAGTTGAGACATAAAATTAATCATCATGTCAGCTAATCAGTAAAATATCATTTAATTAATTAACTAGTTAATTTATTAATGAGCCAAGTGTTATTGCTGCTAGTTTGCTTATCACCATAGGTACAGGCTCTTGTGGATGACTCTGAAATTGTCCCGGGCTCCCCTCACACCTGTACCGAATGTCCTGATAAAGGAAGGGAATATCTACTCTCTCCCCAGCCCGCCAGTCTTATGGACCCTATCAAAGTGCAGCCTACTGCATTTTGTTTGAACCGAGCCCTAAGAAGGCAGCCTTGAGTCCCAGCATTTCTCTGAGGTCCTCTCGGCACACCACATCAAAGCTACTTTCAACCCTGTCCCTTGCTAATCTACCCTCTCCAGGATCCGACAAGGATCTCCTTACACATCAGCATTGCTAAATGCCGCACTTCCCACAGACACGCACGGAGCTTATGAAGTCCAGCCAGCACGCGCCCTCCAGCCGCTGGACTGTTTGGTTTGAGTCTTGCTGTCTGTATTTGCTCCCATGTGCCCCCGCGGTGTTGATGGGCTCATTGTCACACCTGGTGTGAGCAGAGTAGTGGCTGTCACAGAGCACCTTGTTCTCATCACCTTTGGTGGTCACTGGCAGGGGATGCCCAGTCGGCTCATCTGTGCTGGACCAAGGCCAGGTTTTTCCTGGCTTGGCCTCTTGCATTAGAGTGTCAGACACTTGAAGTTGCTCCCTGAGAGCCCAGAGATGAAGGTGTGGGTGTTCTTCTGAAAGGAATTTGTGGACTGTAGTAGAAAGAGGTGACAGAATACAGGTCCCCTGAAATTCAAGACTTGAATCTGCTTTACAATGTTTTTGCCAAGTGATAATTCTTTGAACTCCTGCTTAGGCGTGCCCTAGATTGGGCTCAGGCTACATTGAAACAGCTCCTGCAATGAAAGCAACAGTCAGCTGAGTATTTCAGCACCCAGAAGACTAAAGCAGAAGGATTGAAAGTTCAAGGCCAGCCTGGGCTATAGAGAAAGAGTATCTCAAAGCAAACAAACAGTAATGCTTTGATGATAACAGTCACTGTCGATAGCATTATAGAGCCTTTCTTTACCAAATGCCAAGTGCCTTACATGGACTGACTGGTTGGGCTCTTCCATGAATTCCTTGAGGAAGGGGCTGCTCCGTCTCTGTCTTACAGATGAGGACACTTGCTTTCTGGGGGCTGTGCAAACTCACTCATTGGTGCTTCAAATACAGGTTGTCTGATCTTCCCTGTAGCCTACTCGCTTTGGTTTGTTCTGCACTCTTGGCACTTGGCCAGTGCTGGGATTACAGCACATGTCAACACACCAGGCATCTTATTTGATTACTGGGGACCCAAACTCAAGTTCTCATGCTTGGGCAGCAAGTGCTTTACCCACTGAGGCCTTCGTGTGTGTGTGTGTGTGTGTGTGTGTGTGTGTGTGTGTGTGCGCGCGCGTTGAGATGGGCTTTGCAGCAGTCCTCCTGCCTCGGCCTCAGTGTTACAATCGCAGGTGTGTGGCCTGGGTTTGCCCAGTCATCAGCATTGTCAATCCCCAAAAGCAGACACACAGGAGGAAGGTGGGCCTGGAATTAGAAGACCTGGGCTTCTGGGCCAGGGCTTGAACTCACTAATGCTAAAGCTTGGCTAGTACCAAACCTCCTTGAGGGTTAGCTCCAGTCACTCCTGGATCCGCACAGACCCTGCAGCCCAGCTTCTGGGTTTGAAGCCTGACTCTGATATGATAAACGGGCCTTGGGCTGATCATATAACCTTGTTGACTCAGTTTTCCTAACACTGAGAGGAGAGAAACAGTAACAGCTGCCTGGAGAATGGCTTTGAGCTCCAGCATGAGTGCTGAGAACATGGCGTGGCACCAGGGAAGTGCACTACATTAGTGACAGCTCATGGTCCCTACTTTACTCACATGTTGGAAATGTGCAAGCAGAAAGGAGAGTAAGAATTATCCCTGTTGACTTTTAATTTAGTGTGTGTGTGTGCATGTGTGTGTGGACGTGTGAACATCTGTCTATCATCTATTCATCTATTTATCCATCATCTATCTAACCTATCTATCATCTATCTATCTATCAATCTATACCATCTGTCTGTCCATCCGTCCGTCCGTCCGTCCGTCCGTCCGTCCGTCCGTCCGTCCGTCCGTCCATCCATCCATCCATCCATCCATCCATCCATCCATCCATCTATCTATCTATCTATCTATCTATCATCTATCTATCTATCATCTCTCTATCTATCATCTCTCTATCATCTATCTATCTATCTATCTATCTATCTATCTATCTATCTATCTATCTATCTATCTATCATCAACATAGGCTCTTTATGCAGGCCTTTGAGCTTGTGATCTCCTGCCTCAGCCTGCCCAGTGCTGAGATTTCAAGCATGTACCACCACCATGTCCAGTTCGCATATTTTTTAAGCAACATAATGAATGTCACAGGACATGTGACACACAGCACAACCAGAAGACAATAGTCAAGAGATTTTGTGGTAGCTCTGTGTTTTGTGTACATGTGCATGAGTGTTGATTCTACACAGGATCCTCTGGAACTGAATGAAATCTGGGCAGAAGCAGTGAGGGAGGGTTGTCACTTTGCCTCCTAGCAGGAGGCAAGTCTTGCAGGGGGAAGTTGGCTGGAAGTTTGTTCCAGATGACCAGGAAGAGGACCTGAGAGCCTTACAGTGTTGTCCTGGTTGAGCAGAGTGCCATGGAGGACCCCAGAGGGAGCCAGTCCTGGAGGGTCACACCCAGGTGACTAGTGTGGGGATCACAGGCAGACTGCCCACTGATAGCTTGGGTGACCTGGGAAAGGAGGCTGGAGACTCTTCTTTGAATATGTTATGTTTTGCCACAAAGAAGAAGGGGGCTGGAGAGATAGCTTAGCAGTTAAGGCACTTGCCAGCAAAACCTAACGATCCAGGTTCTATTCCCTAGTACCCATGTAAAGTCAGATGCAAAGTGGGCATGTGCCTGGAGCTTGTTTGTAGGTGTCCCATTCTCTCTCTCTCTCTCTCTCTCTCTCTCTCTCTCTCTCTCTCTCTCTCGCTCTCGCTCTCGCTCTCTCTCCTCTCTGTCTTTCTCTGCTTGCAAATAAATAAATAAAATATAAAAAAGAAGAGGGGCTATAGGGCTGGAGAGATGGCTCAGCGGTTAAGGCACTTGCCTCCAGTGCCTAAGGCCCCAGGTTAAATTCCCCAGTACCCACATATGTCAGACCCACAAGGTGGTGGCCCTGGTGCTCTCTCTCTCCCCCCTCTCTCTCTCTCCCTCTCTCTCTCTCTCTCTATTTCTCTGCTTGAAAATAAATAAAAAAATATTTTTAAAAAGAGGGGCTATAAGGAATAAGTAAATTCACAGAAAAAAATTAGAGCAGTGTTTGTTCAGTAGATGAAATTGTCTATCAGAATTTGTATTATTAGTGTGTTTAACACAAAACATTAGGAAACGCCAGCAAGCCAGAAAAGAAAAACACATGATTTAAATTACCCCAAACCCAACCCCCTAAAAACATCTCTTACCTGCAAGCATACACATAGGCACAGACAACCCAGGTGATCTAGAGTCTGACTTATTTTACATTAACCATCTTTCTTGGGTTTACATTCTTAACTTCAAAGGAGAACGGGGAGAGAAAAACACATTAGGATGGAAGCTAGGGTCATGGTATGTGATGAGATATAATGAAATGTAAAAACCTTTGTATCGAATATAATATATCCTGTGAATCTACCAGAATATAGATTATAAGTGTCATTATAAAAAAAATTTGTCAGTGTCTTTTTTTCCCTATACATTTAGTGATATAATCATAATTCTACATTTTCTTTGTGAAACTTCACACCTAAACCAGAATTGGTGAAGTATTAAAAATAGCATATTGGTGAAGCCTGCAGACATACACTATAATTCTGGCATTTGTTAGGCAGATCTAGGAGGATTATAAATTCAAGGCCAGGCTAGACTACATAGCCAGACCTTACCTCAAAAAAATAACAACAAATATTATTATTATGTAAGAATAAGATACATATTATATTTTTTGTTGGTCAGGACAGGTCTTCCTGATTTACAGATGGAATTGTAAAAATCATTTCTTTTTAGGATTTGTTGTGTCTTTTTGTCTTTTTTTGAGATAGAGTCTCATGATGCTATCCAGGCTAGCCTTGAACTCGCTTGCCTCAGCCTCCTCAGCAGTTGGAGCATGGGGGGGGCACACCCTTGTAACTGGACGTTGTAACATTAAAAAAAATTTTTTATTTATTAGAGAGAGACAGAAAGAGAGACAGAGAATGGGTGCACCAGGACCTCTTGTCACTGCAAACAAACTTCAGATGTATACATGTGCCACTTTGTGCACCTGGCATTACGTGAGTACTGGAGAATTGAACCTGGGAGCATTGGGCTTTGCAGACGAGTGCCCTAACCACTGAGCAATCTCTCCAGCCTTGTAACAACTTTTTTTTTTTGCAGGTGCATAGTATGTGTGGCATATCATATGTTGCTGATTTGGTGGCCCATGCATGCTCCCACGGAAACCAGAAGAAAACAATGGATGTCCCTCTCCATCACTTAATTTTTCTTTTTCTCACTGATTTTGGAACTTGCCGTTTGTTGTGGATCCCAGTGATTCTCCTGCCTCTGCTCTCCGCAGGCTGGCGTTACAGACATGCCTGGCCACTGTTGCAGTTAGCTTTCCTGGCTGGCAGAAAGAACCCACCAAAAGCAGCTGGTGGGAGGAAAGGGTTTATTTCTGGCTTATAAACTCAAGGAGGAAATCCATGATGGCATGGAAAACGATGGCATGAACAGAGGCTTGGACATCACTTCTGCCACAGTAAGTGGATGGCAGCAACAGGAGAGTGTGCCAAACACAGGCAAGGGGAAGCTGCCATAACACCCATAAGCCTGTCCCCAACAATACACCGCCAGGAGGCTCCAATTCCCAAATCTGCCACCAGCCAGGGCTAGGCATGCAGAACACATGAATCAAATGACCACAGCCTTCTCAGCTGTTCCCATGGGTGCCAGGGGAATGGCACTCAGGCCCCTCAAGCCCTTGTGCTGGTGTGGGCAGCACACTTGGCTGTTGAACCATCTCTGCAGCCTCTGTCACAATTTTCGTGGCTCTGCAAAGCTCCCCAGACAGACCTCCTCGCCCTTGAGGATTCCTTCTCCCTTTCCCTTGCTCCTCTACTTTGGGCATCTGGAGCATCTTCAGGGGGTGCTAAGTGACCGTCCTCCCAGGTGACAGGACTCTCACAATAGGAAGCAGCCTCTGACAGGGTCACTTTCTATCTTCCTGTGAGGATCAGCTCCAGCACGTCTGTTACTGACAAGCTGCAGGTCCCGCTGGTGCCCGAGGCCTGGGCACCACTGTAACGTGTCCTTATCTCAGCAGCAGCACTTCTGCAAGCAATCACAAAATATCCTTTGAGAATAACACTTAGTGTTTAAATGTTCCCATGTTCGGCTCAGGTGAAATTTCTCTGATCATTTTTACATATCATAAATACAATCTTTTTGCTTTATAAAATGCCCCCAGACAGGGTTAGCAATCTGCCATTCATTTTTACCTGTTTAATTTTAATATTTTTGTTTTTGACACAGGGTCTTACTCTATCCTAGGCTAACCTGGAATTCATTTTTTACCCCAGGCTGACCTTGAATTCATCTTGATCCTCTTTCCCCAGCCTCTTCAGTGCTGAAATAAAGGTGTGCACTATTATGCCCAGTTTCATTTTTTTATATCTGGATGTATACTACCTTTTAAAATAGCTGCATGGAATGCCATTTGTGGTAGTTTGAATGTATGTCCCCCATAGACTCAGGAGTTTTGTTAAAGCTTGTAACTTTGGCCAGGTATGGTGCACACCTTTAATCCTAGCACTTGGGAGGCAGAGGTAGGAGGATTGCCATGAATTCGAGGCCACCCTGAGACTTCTTAGTGAATTCCAGATCAGCATAGGCTAGAGTGAGAGCCTGCCTTGAACTCCACCCCCCCCCAAAAGAAAAGCTTGTAACTTAGATTTTCAGTCACCTGGCAGGAAGAGGCGTCATTGGGGTGGATCCTAGGGTCCAGCTCTAAGGTGTATTTGAAGGTGGCTCTGCAGCTTCTTCTACCATTGTTGGAACTTCCCCTGAATTTGTGTTGCAGTCAGCTTTCCAACAAAACAGCCAACCAAAAGCAGCTTGTGGGAGGAAAGGGTTATTTTGCCTTACAGACTCCAGGGGAAGCTCCGTCATGGCAGGGAAAATGATGGCATGAGCAGAGACTGAACATCAGGTGGACAACAGTAGCAGGAGAGCATGCCAAATACTGGCAAGGGGAAGCTGGCTATAACCCCCATAAGCTTGCCCCAAACAACACACTGCCTCCAGATGTTCCAATTCCCAGATTGCCACCAGCTGGAGACCTAGCATTCAGAACATGTTGTTTATGGGGGACAGCTGGATCAAACCACCACACTCTGTAAACCTGAAATGAATCCCTTCCTCCCCTAAACTATACCTGGTTTGGATATTTGTCCCAGCAACGTGGAACTGAGTACAACACCATTTGTATAGGATCACCATATTTTATGGCATCAATCGCCTTCTGTTAAATATCACACACACAACATTCATGTAGAAGGAAAAACCCACACATTGGGATGAAAGCTAGAGTATCTAATATATAGTTTAAAAAAAACCAATGAAATATTTCCTTATTTACATCATTATAAAATGAACATTCTTGGACATATACCTTTGTATACTATAGCAATTAGTTCCTTGGACTAAATCTGAAGAAGTGAGTGAATAAAATGGCGTATATACTTAAGTACTGAAGTGCTGATTGCTAAGTCCCAGAGAAGAGGTGTTGGCTTACACTTAACCTGGAAGGGCATGATAATAAATTTTATTTATTTGTTTAAGAATGAGAGAGAGAGAAAGAGAGCGAGAGAGAGAATGGACATGCCAGGGCCTCCAACTTCAGATGCATGCACCACCTTGTGTATCTGGCTTTTAGTAGGTACTGGGGAATTGAACCCAGGTCATAAGGCTTTGCAGGCAAGTGCCTTACCTGCTGAGCCATCTCTCCAGCCCTGAGAAGTTTTTTTTAAAGTATTTTATTTATTCATTTTAAAGCAGAGAAATACAGAGAGAGAGAGAGAGAGAGAGAGAGAGAGAACGCACACCAGGGCCACCACCTTGTGGGTCTGGCTTATGTGGGTCCTGGGCAATTGAACCCAGGGCCTTAGGCACTGGAGGCAAGTGCCTTAACCGCTGAGCCATCTCTCCAGCCCCTGAGAAGAAGTTTTTATAATCCTCTTCTATCACTTCTGTTCCTTGCCCATCTGATAGATAAGCTTCAAAGAATCACCATGTTGATATAAATTTTGGATTATTAGCATCTCTCTTTCTTCTAGTTTAAAGAATGCCTGCTTGTCATGCGGTCAGCTGAATTTATTTATTTACATGTTTATTTTTTACTACTACATTTATAGAAACATACTTGTAAAGAGGTGCAAAATATGTTTTCAGATATACTGCATGTTCTTTCATTGTTCTTATATAGTTTGGTAAGTTTAAGCAATTTAATTTGCCAAAATCTATACAGTTTGCAGTTATAGTGACCCGGTCATTTTGTCAGGTTCATTTGGCAAATCGAGACAATGTTTAGAATGATAAATGTGAGCTTCAGAAAGCCCAGTCTCCCCCAAACCCTATGTGTTAGTCAGGATGACCTTGGTTGAGGTAACTAAATTGACTCCAACATTAAAGTGGATTCCTTGACTCACGTCAATAAGCCGAGAGGTGGTGACGTGAGCTTCAGGCATTGCTTTCTGGAGTTCTGCCTCAGTTTCTCAGCTGCCCTCTCACCTTTGTGCTCTTCTGAGAGTGGGCTCCACGCTCACTCAGTCTGGCTCTCTCTCTGATGGCAAGATGGCTGCCAACAGTGGCCAGTCTTTCTGCCCCACCCCCTTCCATGCACCGCCTTTCTTAGGAAGCTGGGGAGAGATGTTAGAGCTGCTACCTGCTTAAACTACTCCAAGCCAACCTGTGTGCAGAGGTGATTGGCTTACTCCTGGTTTGTGAGCCAATCACCAGGGAAAGAAATGGCATCATCTGAATTAGCTTGGATCAACAGCCCCTGGCAAGGGTAGAGTTATACATCAGAGCATTTCCCAATGAAGGAGGTGAGCTGGATGTTGGAGCCTAGCCAGGAGGTGTGAATAGTTAGGCTCCAGGCCCTGGAGTGAGCTCTGACTGGTGAGACTTGTGGATGATATGGCTTCGTCCAAAATATGGACTTTGTAGTTAGACGAATGTAGGCTTCATTCTTGGCTTAACCAATGTTGACTTCAGTTTACCATAGAGCGGGGATTAGCTCATCTTTGGTGTTGTCTGGTGGCTCTCTGTCCTTACAGCTCCCAGGGAAGACATCCCTGGAGTAGACCTCTGCGTGAGAAATAGTGGGATAACATTTACCTCCCAGGCTGTTTTCACGATTAAATGAGTTGACATGTTTGAAGGGTCTGGCTGGTGGAGAGTTCCCAGGGAGGAGGGCTTGCTACTCATGGCATTGGATGAACAGTAACTGTGGCAATGTGTCCGAAGCCAGATTCCTGGGTTGCAATCTCAGATCTGCCACTTCCCAGCTGTGAGAATTTGTGATCATCTTAACAACCTGTGCCTCACTATTCATTCAATCATTCATTCATTCATTCATTAGAGTCAAGGTTTCATGTAGTCCAGGATGGACTCCAACTTGTTATGTAGCTGAGGATGACCTTGAACTTGTGTTCCTCCTGCCTCTACCTCCTGAGTGTTGGGATTATGGGTGTGTGGTATTATATCTAGTTTATGCAGTGATAAGAATTGAACCCAGGGTTTCATGAAAGCTAGACAACAGACAAAGATAAATACCCAGCCCCTATTTTTTTTTTTTTTTTTTGAGACAGAAGCTACTTGCTAGGTAGCTGTGGTGGTTTGATTCAGGTGTCTCTCATAAACTCATGTGTTCTGAATGCTAGGTCTCCAGCTGGTGGCAATCTGGGAATTGGAACATCTGGAGGCAGTGTGTTGTTGGGGGTGGGCTTATGTGTGTTCTAGCCAGCTTCCTCCTGCCAGTGTTTGGTACACTCTCCTGCTGCTGTTGTCTGCCTGATGTTGGCCAGGAGGTGATGTCCAGCCTCTGCTTATGCACAGTTTTCCCTGCCATCATGGAGCTTCCCCTGGTGTCTGTAAGCCAAAATAAACCCTTTCCTCCACAAGCTGCTTTGGTTGGGTTCTTTGTGCCAGCAACATAAAGCTGACTACAAAATTAGCCCAGGCTGGCCTTGAACTCGTGATGATGCCCCTGCCTCAACCTTCCAAGTTCTACAATTACAGATGGACATCATCACACCCAGCTTATCCATCTAAGCTTTTAAAATCCTTAAAATGGAGAGAATGATCATAGATTCTCTCCCAGGGCTGAAAAAGTGAAATTAGTGACGATGTATAAAGCAATTAGACTAAAGCTTGGTATGTAGTAACTTACACATTTTGAAAACCGTTACCACTGAAGTTGTTTTTAGAGGCACCAGAGTCCTCAAAAGTGTCAGGGAATTAACACTTCCCCAGTAACTGAGAAGAGGAGGAGTTCTTCCATGGTCAGACTCAGGATGGTGAGGACTGGAGACTCTTTTCTTGGTCAGGGCTCCCAGGGCTGGACATGAGTTGTAAGGGCTGAGCTCCAATTCAACAGTCTTGCACTCAGACATTGTCTGTCTCCTCTTAGTATCTTGTTGGCCCAGGCCTAAAAGACTTGGTTAAAGCCAGGGTTGCTTTCAGACTACGAGGCTGTGGCAGGACTTCCTGTTTCCTCCAGGGAAATCGGCTCTGTCTGTGTCATGGGCTGGGAGTGCGCCAAGTCTTAATGCGGTGTCCTTTGAAGGCGTGCCCAGCTTCACCATTTTAAATGCAATATGCTTATTGCTGGTCTGATTTTTATTGGGGAAAAAAAGCGCAGCAGTGTACTTTCTAGGTCCCTGGGGTCTGAATTAAAATAAAGGAAGTACTTTAAAAAATCAAATCCAAATAGCAAGCCTTGGAAGCACGCTGTTAAGTGAGGGGAGCTCAGACTTCGGAAGCCCCCATCCCAACTCCCGAGACAAAGCCTCATGATAATTGCATTTGGAGGTCCCAGAGGCATTGGTAATGGAAGCAAGATTGTCTCCAGGTCCCGTTTGCATAACAAAGCAGATAAATTACTCAAGCTACCGCTTACTGACTTTACTGACTACCTACTAAGTGCCAGGTCTTGGGCCGTCTTGTCAATTGGCAAGACTGGC
>PVHP010029391.1:0-22397 GCA_004024765.1 Zapus hudsonius
CTAGAGTTCCTGGATTCTGCTCCCTTCTCCACCAAGGAAGCACGGCAGTGTTCATCAGCCTTCTATTACTGTAACAAATGCCAAAGATAATCAGCTTATAAGAAAATAATTGTTTGGGATCAGAGTTTTGAAGGTATCAGTCCCAAGCTTCACTGGCCCTGTCGCTCTGGGACTGTCACAAAGCAGCACAGTCCATCATGGTGGTGGTACCTGGCTGAGGAGGTTCGTCCAACCCTTGGCTGCATGTGAAAAAGGAGACAAAGAAAGCATGGCCCCAGTGACCGAAAATCTTCCGTTAGGTACCAATTCTTAGAAGCTCCACCATTTTCCAACAGTGCCACACTGAGAATCATGCCTTTAGTACATGGGCCTCTGAAGGATTTTCTTTCTTTCTTTCTTTCTTTCTTTCTTTCTTTCTTTCTTCCTTCCTTCCTTTCTTTCTTCCTTCCTTTCTTCCCTTGAGATAGGGTCACACTGTAGCTCAGGTTGGCCTTGAATTCACAATCCTCCTGCCTCAGCCTCCTAAGTGTTAGAATTATAGGCATGATCCACTCTATGTGGCTTGAAGGAATGCATGGATCCAAATTTTAGCCACAGGCAAAGATTAAGCTCACTGTGACATCTCATCTTTATACAATGAAATGCATTTTCAAATCTAAGATAGTCCTTTATTTCTAGCAACATTCCAGCATGGCTTCAGAATTTGAGATGATTCATTAGATTTTTACTGAATTCCTTCTTAGGATTTCATGTCCATTTTTTTGGAAACTAACATAGATGGGTCAGTATTGTAGAACTGGATTTGACTTAACTCTCATAACAAGAGATTTTGCAGTCGCATGCTTTTAAAAGGAAAAGGTGGGGTTGGCACTGCTCTGGCCCTCTGAGATGTCACTAGAAGCCACAGGCAGGGCAGAAACAGAAGTGCAATTCTAGCTTTGACCAGAGTAGATCTGAGAATGTGAACATGGGAAAAGGCAGCCACATGAAGGGTAAGAAAACAGGGCAGGGTAAGGACCCCTGCAGCTGAGCACCTTAGGCATCTGAGGAACACAGCTCTGCAAAGCCAAAGCCAAACCAGCATCCCAATGTTGAAACCCCAAGAAGTGAGATGTGCTCCCTGCAGAGGAGGCATTGAAGATGAGGATTCACACTGTTCCAGGAAACACGGAAGAGGAGAGATGAGAGGGTAAAATGAGACGTATGAGCTGCATTAATTACTTTGCTTGTTGCTGTGATGAAATGCCTAACCCAAGCAACTGGAGGGAGGAAGGGTCTGTTTCAGTGTACTGTTTGAGGGATAAAGCCTGCCATGGTCAGGAAGGACATGGCAACAGGAGCATGAAGCCATTGATCACATTCAATCTATAGTCAGTGTGATGGTTTGATACAGGTGACCCCACAAATTATGTGTTCTGAGTGCTTGTCCCCAGCTGATGGCAGTTTTGGAATTGGAACCTTCTTGGAGGTATGTTGTTGGGGGTGAGTTTATGGGGGTTCTAGCCAGTTTCCTTCCCCTTGCCAGTGTTTGGCACACTCTCCTGCAGCTGTTTGCCGTGCTGTGGTGATGATGTCCGCCCTCTGCTCATGCCATTGTCTTCCCTGTCATGTTGGAGTCTCCCCTCGAATCTGTAAGCCAAAATAAACCCATTCCTCCAAAAGCTGCTTTTGTTGGGTTCTTCTTTGCAGAAATGAGAAGTTTGACTATGACAGTCATGAATCACGAAGGGAGGAGAGAGAGAGAGAGAGAGAGAGGGAGAGGGAGAGAGAGAGAGAGAGATGAATGCTCGCCTAAGCTCACTTTCTTTTTTTTATACAGGCCAGGACCCTCAGCCCTTGAGTTCGTATAATCCATATTCAGAGTAGAGTCTTTCTGCTCCAGTTAACTTAATCTTAAAACTTCTTTCACAGAAATGCCCAAAGATTTGTCTACTAGGTGATCCTAGAGCCAATCAAGTTGACAATGGAGATGAGCCAGCATATGGGCTTGGGCACAAGTAAGACCAAAGCACATAAGCAAGCTGCTTGTAACTTATCATCTGAGACTCTGTGTCATGGCTCCTTGTTGAGTGTGAAATGTCCCACATAGGCTCTCATGTTTGCACAGTTGATTCCAACTGGGGGTGATGTTTTGGGAGGCTGCTGAAACTTTAAGAGGTACATCTTGGCTGGTGGAGGTGGGCTTTCGAAGGTAGAGCCCAAATCAAGTACCAATAGTGTAGCTCTCTTTTCTGCCTGGTCTGACTGTGACAAAAGGAGCTCCTTTCACCACTGAGTTGCTCTCCCTTCCTTTCCTGCCATCATGGACTGACATGCTGAAATCCCAAGCCAAAACAAACCTTTTCTCTCTTAAGTCACTTCCATCAGGTAGTTTTGCCATATGATGAGAAAAGCAGCTAAAACAGTCCTCATCTCTCCAGGCCAAGTAAGGGCCCCTTATATCTAGCCCAAAGGAAGAAAGGACCTGAGCTTGATTTAGATAAAGAAGTTTACTATATGGATGCAAGCTGAACATAGACAGCATAATTTCACTCAGAATTAAACTTAAAAGACAGTGATAAAGGTCTTTGACCCAGGCATGGTGGTGAGCATCTTTAATCCCTGTCCCTCATGGGGTGGGGGGCAGGGGTAGGAAGACTGATGTGAGTTTGAGGCCAATCTGGGTCTACAGAGTGAGTTCCAGGTCATCCTGAGCTAGAGTGAGACCCTACTTTGAAAAAAAACTTTTTAAAAAGTCTTTTGAATGGACAGATTATGAAAGATGCACTTTGACATCTACTTTGTGTAGAAAGGAGACGTGGCCTGAGGATAGCCTAATCAGAGGACTACTAATCAGTCAGAAAGACTTGGATGATTGGTTAGGGATGGAAGGAAAAAGATCATCAGACTAGGAATGGAGAGATCTGGGTATAAGCAGGAGGATGGGCAGATGGAAGTGGGTATGAAACATGGAAACCTTTGTCTTTGCCTCAAGAAAGCTTCCAGCATGAAAGAGGGACTAAAACAATGAGACCAACATGACCTGACCATTGGGTATCATTAGTTATGGTCATGGATCACCCATGACATGACCAGAGAGAGCTGTCCAGCAGCAGAGACTCCCACTTACCTAGGTTGGTTATTTCTCCTCCTTTACCACCCAGCAGCTGCTGGCCCCAGAGCATTGCACTATTTTGTCAAGGATGTTTTATAGATTCTCTGTGGAGTTGGCACCATTCTCCAGCATGCAGCATACTGTAGTTTTTCCTCATATTTGATGAATTGTCTTAACAGATGCAATACATCTATTTTTAGAAAGCATTCAGCCCACTTTCTTATTTTATTTTTAAATTAATTAGAGAGAGAGAGTATGGACACACTGGGGCCTCTTGCCACTGCAAATGAACTTCAGACACATGCACTACTTTACACATCTGGCTTTACCTGGGCACTGGGGAATTTAATCTGAGCCAGTAGGCTATGCAAGCAAGTGTAGTTAACTACTGAGCCATCTCCCCTACCCCCAGCACACACTTTAAATCAAAACCTTTATGCCAGGCTAGCACCCAATGGGAAAATACATGGGTCTGAGAATCAGAAGAAGTGAGCCTATCAAGTCTCCCAAATATTGAGGGGGATTTTGTGCTCCCTGATAGCATACCCCTAGGTTCTGCAAATTTGGAGGTCTTGATCTCCTACTGATCACATTTTTCCAAGCACAAAAGTTCTATTGTGTAATAAACACTGGGCTTCTGTATCCAGAGACCGGTAATAAATGAAATGAGGGGTTGAAGAAGTGACTCAGTGGATAAAACTTGCCACGTAAGCATGAGAGCCACGGTTTGGATCCCCAGCACCCACATCCATGTCCAGCACACATGACAATCCCAGAGCTTGGGAGGCAGAAACGGGGGAATCTCTGGAGCAAGCTGAGTCAGCAGCATCTGGGTTTACGCATGAGAAGACCCTGCTTCAGTAAACAAGTTGGAAAGAGACCGAGGAAGACACTCAAGGTCGACCTGTGGCCTCCATATGCATGTCACACATGACACATGCAACGCCACACACAACACATGTACACCACACATAGATATACATATAACAGCTCTCCCTACTCTTGATTTATTTATCTACATGTGTGTATGAGCACCAGGGTCTCTGGCTGCAAATGATCGCACCACTTTTTGTATTTGGCTTTCCATGGGTGCTGGGGAATCAAGCCTGGGCAGGCAGGCTTTGTAAGCAAGCACCTCTTCTCACTCTTCTGCACATATTAACCCCACTGGACATGCGTTCTCAGGTTTCCCCAGACATTCATGCCAATAATTTCTAGTTTTGCTTCTTTGAGTGCTCAAATTCCACTGTTATCTTCATTGGAGAAGGCAATTTATTTCCAAGCTTTAGCCTTCTGTGTGTTAGACACGCGCACAGCATTTAGAATCTCGTATAAAAATGTACAAGAATTCGTGAAATTCTCTCTTATTATTTCTTTATTTAATTATAAATACAATTGTGTATTATTGGTTATTGGGTGATATTTATTTTGTGATCCCATTGGGATGCAAGGTGCAATCTTAGCTTTTTTTTCTGGTCTAATAATTCCAGCTAACTAGTCCTGTAGTTCACCCTCATATTTCACAGCACCATCTGAAACCAGAGGACTGTTTCAAAACAGAGAGCATGAGAATCAGGATGAAGAATCCAGATGAGTGTGTGATTAGGAAAGTGATGAAAATGACCTCAGGGAAAATAAAGAGACTTTGCTTCATTTACTTCTACCCTCACCTGCCAGGGTTAAATTCAAAGCAGAGTAAAAATGTTTTGTTAAGACCTTGTGCCCCAGTGAGGATATCCTTATCAGGACATCTGCCATGGTGACCTTCAGTGAAACATGGTAACTGCTGGTGAACTTTTTGACTTTTTTCCCCTAACAGTTATTTTATTTCCCCTTTCTTCATCCTTTCTCTCATTTCCTTTTTATCTAAGACCTCTTCCTTGAGCAAAGATAAATATTCTTTTCTGTAACAAAAAGGTTGAAAATCAGAATTTAATGTGTTTGCCTCTTTGGGGGTTGTTGGTTTTCCCTGCTTCTAAGAAATTAACTTATCTGGACCTGAATATCATTCCAGAAAGAAAACAAGTCTGAATTGCCTTCTTCACTCCATGATTAGGGCTTTCAGAATTCATAACATGGGGGGGGGGCTGGGGAGATGGCTCAGCAGTTAAAGGCGTTTGCTTGCAAAGCTTGCTAGCACAGGTTCAATTCCCCAGCACCTACATAAAGCCATATGCACAAAGTGGTGCACGTGTCTAGTATTCATTAGCAGTGGCAAGAGGACTTGGTATGCTCATATTCTCTCTCTCTCTATCTCTCTCTCTCTCTTTCTTTCAGTAAGTATGGGATATAGAGATGTCTCAGTGGTTTAAGACACTTGATTGCAAAGCCCCATGGCTCAGGTTTGATTCCCCAGTACCATATAAAGCCAGATGCACAAAGTGAGACACGCATCTGGAGTTCATTTACAGAGGTAGGAGGCCCTGATGTGCCATTCTCACTTTCTTTCTGTCTGCCTCCCTCCCTCCTCCCTCAAGTAAATAAAATTGTTTAAAAATTATTTATTTATTTAGGCCTTTTCTTTTTTTGAACTTTTCATTGATAGCTTCCATAAGTAGAGACCATAAATCATTATGATTCCCTCCTCTCTTCCCACCCCACATCTCTTCCCCCTCTCAATTAGTCTCTGCTTTGTTTCAGTGTCATCATCTTTTCCTCCCATTATATGTAGGTATTATCAGACACTGCGAAATCATGACTATCAAGGCTGTTTTGTGTCTGGAAGTTTGCATCGTAAGCAGTCCTACCCATCCTTTGGCTCTTACAATAAAATATTTTTAAAGTAAGTGAGTAGATAAATAAATAAATAAATAAATAAATAAATAAATAAATAAATAAATAACGTCATAAAGTGACTGGCCTCCATGTCTCTGTGAAAAAAAGCAGGGGTGGAAGTGATTAGCAGACACAGAATCAATCCTGGGGCAGAAAGGAGATATAGACCCTCTCATTTACTCAGTGTTTAAATATTTTATCTCCACACTGTTGGAGTTTCAGGACTTGCTGTGGTTTACTTTGCTTAGTCCCCTCCAAAACGCATGTTAAAGTGTGGTTGCCATTGTGGTGGTGGTGGTGGAGGTGGGACCTTTAAGAAGTGGTCGAGCAGTTCCAAGTGACTAATGCCTTTCTCATGGGAACATGTAATGAAGTAAAACTGCCACTCTTGCTTTGTAAATTCCACATGTATCTGTTTGCTCTTCCATTTTCTACCATGAGGAAGCTTCTAGAAGCCCTCATGAAAAGCTGGAAAACTATTCAATTTTCTGCTTCTCAGAAAAAAGAATAAATAGAATAAAGGTTCTTAAAATGTGATCCCAGATTCCAGCAGCCTTAGAACATGGGAACATGGTAGATTTGCAACTTCTCTGGCCATCAAATGCCAGGCCTAAGGCTGGATGGTGTTCACTTTGTGTATAGCCCTCTTGGTGATTTGGATACATTCTGAAGTTTGAGAGCCAGCTTCAAAGGGTACCTGAGGATCAAATGTAGCAGGTTATATTATTTATTTCATTATAATTTTGAACTTGGCATAGTGGTGCACACCTATAATTACTCCAGTGCAATGGAGAAGGCTCTTACATCTGGGGCACTCACAGGAAAGGATTCTTTTTTAAAAAAATATTTTATTTTATTCATTTTCAAGCAGAGAGAGAGAGAGAAAGAAAGTGAGAGAGAAAGAGAGAGAGAAAGAGAAAGAGAGAGAGTGAGCACCAGGGCCACCACCTTGTGGATCTGGCTTATGTGGGTCCTGGGGAATTGAACCCTGGGCCTTAGGCACTGGAGGCCTTAACTGCTGAGCCATCTCTCCAGCCCAGGAAAGAATTCTTATAAAGACTTACAGCCTCACACAGAAAGACCAGGAAGACCATCCTTAGCTACATAGCAAGTTAAAAAAAAAGCCTGTCAAAACACTTCTTTTCAATAATAAAATTTCTAAAAGTCCCACTTCATCTACAAAGCATCTAGGCTCTACATTCTGAAAGTTATGTTAATAATGCGTTCTTACCCTGAGCCAACTATTTCTTACCTCTGTTCTTGGGATGACACATTTCAAATACATGTATGTCTTCTTGGCAGGCTCTCCTATGACTTCTGCCCCAGCAGGTTGGTCTTTGAATCAGGCATGCCCTCTCCATTCTAGATTCCAGTTGTGAGAAGTTAGGAGTTAATCTGCACACACCTATTGCTGCATCCTTTACCCAATGAGCCAGCCATTAGGAATAGAAAGAGTAGTTTTTTTGGTTTTTTTTGGGGGGGTTGCTTTAAAATGCATGAAAAAAATAAGAAAGAAATGCTTAAAACCCAGCAGCAACCAGCTTGTCTAAGGAGGTTTAGATTTGGCCCAAACATCGAGCAGTTACCAAATTCCAAAGAGAAATTATCTTTGTTACCAACCATAAGGCTCTTATATCTAGGGCACTCACAGGAAATGATTTTTATAAAGACCTACAGCCTCACATAGAAAACCACAGGACAAAATGGATGATACCAACTTCATTTTAGTTCTTGGCTTCTCATTCCGTTCATCCAGAGAACTAGCCAACTTTAATTTATTGCAGCAAACATTTCCTGAATGGTGCTATGAACAATGGGTCAAGTGGAGAATCAAGAATTCTTGAGAGCTGGGCCATAGTTTAGTGGTAGATTATTGGCCTAACACTTACCAAGCATGTATAAGACCCTGGGTTCTATTTCCAACACAGGGTTCTAGCACTGGGGAGACTGAGGCAGGAGGATTTCCAATTCAAGGCCAGCCTAGGCTTCCTTTCATGACTCTGCCAAGAAAGGAGAGAGAGAGAGAGAGAGAGAGAGAAAGAGAGAGAGAGAGATCACATATGCTAATTTATTTTTTCTTTTCTTTTGGATGAGATGAAAGTTGAAACATGGTCTCCCTAAGTGTCCTTGTTTTTTAAAGTTTTTTTTTTAAAAGAAAAAACCCACTATCTTCGAGAGGGCTTATCTTCATAGAACAGACTGCCTTTGAACTTGCAGTGATCTTGCTGCCTCTGACTCCCCGGCACTGGGATTACAGGCACACATCACCACAGTCAGGTTCATTCTTCCAATATAAAGTCTCCCTTTTACAGTTTTTAATTACTCTTCTTCTTCTTCTTTGTGTACTTACTCACTGTCCTTAGGAAACGCTCGCTCCCCCCACCCACAGACACACACAGGTTCCTGTAAGCATAATCACACTGTGACAAAGGCCCTTGATGGCTGCTTCAGATGAGATTTGACGTGTTCAGGATGGTGTGGAGGATGAGGAATCATCAGAAATGGAGCCCTGCTTCAGGGAAAGGCAAGTCATTGGTTATTTATGGGCAGTCTCATGTTCACTGAGAATGCAAATTGACAAGTCTGAGAGGGCAGAGTCACTAAGACCGTTCATTAAACCCCTACTGCACCCCTAAAGCTACCTTAGCTAAAGACTTCCTTGGATCCTGTGACAAGCTCTTACATCTTTACATAATTTCCCCTTCCTTCTTTTAGTGGACTTATGTTAAATAGAATGTCTTAAAACACTATTTTTCTAGGGATGGGATATATTCCAGAGAACTGTTGGCCAGGGAGACCCCTGGTGCCCCCAAAACATTACAGATTATTGCCAAGGCTCTTGGTTGCCAAACAGAACTAGATAACAAGACCCTATTGCTGAAGACTCCGCAGGCTTGGGCTGCAGGTCACTGAGAAATTAGTGAGAAATTAGAGGCCTCCACTCTGTTGACTAGCTGGCAGATCCTGGGAAGAGCTATGCAGCCTGCAGCCATTGGGAGTAGAAAAGTCATCAACGGCCTTAGCCAACAGTGGACCCTGCAAGCTTTATGGCTGTCAGACAGGTGAAATGTACCAAATGGGGCAATGGTGGCATGTCTATTTTTGGGGAAAACAATTTCTGTCTGATTGGATTTGAATCCAGCTCCGTGGGAGAGAATTTATGCGTGATACTGACAAACTTGGTTAAAAGTCTATGGCTAAGGAAGTCATAAGCCTGGAAACTGCTACTGTTGTCTGGCTAAATGCATATATTATGCCCACCACTCTGCCCTCTAGGCACTTATGTTTATGCCCATATACTAATGCTACTCTCACTTTTGGTTAGAGAAGCTTCTCTTTTCAGATGGCGATGGCCACTGAGG
The DNA here is from genome assembly GCA_004024765.1 of Zapus hudsonius. Taxonomy (NCBI): domain Eukaryota; kingdom Metazoa; phylum Chordata; class Mammalia; order Rodentia; family Dipodidae; genus Zapus; species Zapus hudsonius. The sequence continues at coordinate 9,232 of PVHP010029391.1, forward strand.
TGACTCAAAAATGACCAAAGTGCTGAGAAGAGGTGACAGTGCAGTGTTAAGTATTAATTAGAGGGCTGGAGAGATGGCTCAGCGGTTAAGACACTTGCCTCCAGTGCCTAAGGCCCCGGGTTCAATTCTCCAGGACCCACATAAGCCAGACCCACAAGGTGGTGGCCCTGGTGTGCTCTCTCTCTCTCTCTCTCTCTCTCTGTATCTCTGCTTGAAAATGAATAACTATAATATTTTTTAAAAGAAACAGAAGTTTAAAAATTTTTTTAAAAAAAGACCCAAAGGAAGGGTAGGAGTGCTTATAGAGCTGTCTTCCAGACACAAAGTGACAGATTCATGAGCTCACAGTGGCTGACACCTTCATAATAGGAGGGGGAAAGGATGATGCCAGAATAGAAGAAAGACTAGCTGGAAAGGAGAAGGGATTCAGTGGAGGGTCTTGGGAGGGGAAAGTGGAGTACTGGGAAGGGTATATTGTCTATGTTTATAAAAATATTTTTTTAAAAAACACTATCTTTGGGAGGGTTTATCTAGTAGCCACTACTTTTACTCTGAAAAAAATGAAGACATATGATTCTCATACTTCTAATCTCAAATCTCAGTTACTTGTCATGCTTTTCTTTCTTTCTTTCTTTCTTTCTTTCTTTCTTTCTTTCTTTCTTTCTTTCTTTTGTTGTTTCTGAGGTAGGGTCTCCCTCTAGCCCAGGCTGACCTGGAATTCACTATGCAGTCTCAGGGTGGCCTTGAACTCATGGTGATCCTCCTACCTCTGCCTCCCGAGTGCTAGGATTAAAGGCGTGCGCCACCACGCCCGGCTCTTGTCATGCTTTTCAATGGAGACTACACTTTAAAATTACCTGATAATTTTTAAGGACTTGTTGATGCCCCAGCCCCAATCCATACAGACGGTGAAATTACAGGTGCACAACTTGGTAAAAAGATGCTAAGGTCAAGATCCATCGATAAGACAAGAAGTGGGCTGACTGCCCGCCATGAGATGTGCCACTTCTACCAATTTGCCACGACCCAGGGGAAGTGATGGCATGAACACTGCTCTTACTGCTACCCTGACGATCAGTCCCAGGTTGATGGTGACAGACACGGTGATCAACCAGAACCTATCAAAGCAGAAATCCAGAGGCTGCAGAGAACTCATCACTAAATCAGACTGCCAGTAATCCTGCCATGGCTCAGGGAACAGTGTGGAAGGTGGGGGGGAAGCTTCTAAGAGCCACAGAGTAGGTAGGAGTACCCTGAGGCATGCTTCCCCCCCACTCCCATACAAGGGCTGAGACCTTCATGACCCCAAAGTGAATAACATCACCCCACTGAGGAGGGTCCCAGGGAAACAGGAGCAGGGGTGAGGGGATAAAAGAATAAATCTTGTTAAAATATATATAAAACAAAAAAATTTTTAAGATGTAATGTTTCTTAAGGAATTCTAACAATCACCCATAAACCTTACCTACTGATGATTTCTGTATTCAGAAAATTCAACACTGAAACGCAATGATATGGCAATGTAGGTTCCTCAGTGATCATAAATGTACCAGTCATGGAGGAGGCTGCACACATGTGATATGTACCAGGAAGATATATGTGAAACCTGCATGCTTTGCTCAAGTTTGCTGGGAGCCTAAATCTGCTCTAAAACAATACTATAGGTTTTTTTGAAGCCTGACTGGTCCCCAACTTCTTCCACTTCCTGTTTATATTCTCTGCTCCACTTCAGAGCATAACTTCCCCACTGAGGTGTTTCTCCAATACATACCCCATTTCTCCACTTCAGCTGCAAGTGCCATGACCCTAAACAGAACTCATGTTTCTCCATCTTCCTCACAACCTCAAACCCATTTCTACTCAGCTCCAGCTCAGTAAGAAGGAATATCTTTGACTTCTCTCAGGTCTCCATACAAATGTCACTGTCTTTAAGGGGCTTTTCCCTGCCTCTCCACCTTAAAGGGCATCCTCTCCTCTCCACCCTGTCTGTACTCACTCTTCACCGTGGAACATTGCACTATGTATTCATAGTATTCAGTCTGACTCACCCACTTTAGTGCTGTAGCAATAACAGCAAGTACTCTGTTTTGGTTGCCCTACTATGATAGTGCTTCCTATGTGCTGGCACACATAGTAGGTGCTTGATATATAGTATGTATCACAAAACCTCACGAAGGAGCTCAGCAGAAAACGAGGAATTCTGATGTTGGGATAACCCAAGCAGAACTGTCAACAGTGGGGGGAAATGCAAGTCATGATGGGAGAAACTTTTCAGAAAAAAAGACAGGTAAGACACTTAGAAATTTGTCCTTTCTGAGCTGGCGCCAACCTGTAATCCAAGTTTTTGACATGTCGAGCAAAAGGATCCGAAGCTCAAATTCATCCATCCTCTGCTATCTAGTGACTTCAAGGCCAGCCTGGAATACATGAGCCCCTTTCTCAATGAATAAATAAATAAATATGCAAAACCAATAACTCCCAGAGAAAAACAATCAGGCTCCCCAAATTTGTCCTTTTTCTACCAGATAAATTCATCCAGATTTCATGGAACTCAATCTTGTCTTCTTCTATAAATAAGAAACAGAATATTTCACAGTGGACAGGGGGAAATGAGGTTACTCAACCAAAAAGTTTTGAAGTTCTCAGAAAAAAATGAACATCATCAATTTGAGGTATTGTGAACACCCTATCTGGCCACTACTGATGAACCGGATAGTTGGATTCCATGAATTGAACCACTCGCTAATGTACCTGTGGGGTTTGCAGAACTTTTTAAAAAATATTTTATTTATTTATTTTCAAGCAGAGAGATACAGAGAGAGAGAGAGAGAGAGAGAGACCCATTTTGTGGGTCTGGCCCATGTGGGTACTGGGGAATTGAACCAGGGGCCTTAGGCACTAGAGGCAAGTGTCTTAACCACTGAGTCATCTCTCCAGCCCGGGTTTGCAGAACTTCTGATGGGTGACTGTCCTTTGTTCTCTTTTACTCTTCCAGGTGTCCTGTGAAAAAAGAAAAGTTTGCCTGTAATGAGGTATTCCTCTAGCCTCAGAAAGTCTTTAGTGTGTGTGTGTGTGTGTGTGTGTGTGTGTGTGTGTGCGTGTGTGTGTGATTGTTTTCTCAAGATTTTGACATAGAAATAGAGAAACTGGGAGAAAATCAAGTTTTGATGTTTTGATGGGGGTGGGAACAAAGCTGCTCAGAACCTGAAATCAGCAAAATATTCTACTAGTGTCCTTCCTCTGTCCCTTGTGCTTGGAAGACAAGGCTGCTGATGAGCTCCGTTCCTAGACAGGCACCGAGTCAAAGGGAGCCACTGTGATGATAAGAGGAAACAAGCTTTACTTCAGCAAGCCAGTGGGATCCAGTGATGTGAATTCATGGTTAAGACTATTCAACTTCACTGGAGGTTTCCATCAGACCCTTTGTAACGTACCACACAGCCATGAACTCCAGACTCACATATATCACAACTGAGTGATGCTTTCACCTGAAACCCTATCCCAACCTGATGTCATGGGTTGGGTCTTAAAGAAATTGATTATAAAAGCAAGCTCTACCCTGCTTCCTGGCTACCATGGAGTGAACAGGCCTCCGACATGCCCTTCAACCATGATTCACTGCTCCGTGGCAGGCTCAGAATGACAGGTTCACGGATCCACAGTCTGCAGCCTCTGAAACACTGATCCAAAGTAAGGTCTTCCTACTTTTTACCCGATTTTCTCAGATATTTTGTCACAGTAAGAGAAAGCTAACACACCTGAATTTAAAAAAAAAATCAATATTAGCAGATGCCTTTGTGTTTTCCCAAGCCAGGATGGCTCTCTCCATATAATCATTAATTCAGCAGACACTTGCTGAGTATCACCTATGGAAGTGGTTCTGCATTGGCACTGAAAATACAAAGGTGGTCTGGGTCCGAGGGTAGCTTAAGGAGTTGCAGCACGCATCAACTCCCTGTTCACCCACGGGGGCTGGGTGAGCAGAGGCTTGGAATAGCTGTGAGCCAAACGAGAGATGAGACCCTCGGGAGAACGCGGCAGTGGGCAATTCTCATTTTATTGGATAGATAGCAGTTTATATAGAGAAAAGTCAGAGGTAGAAGCATAGGAAGCAAGATCTGTGGGCATCTCATGAGTTTGATTGGTAGGGGCCAGTATCCTAATTTACATAGATAAATTGAGGGGCTATGTGACTCTATACATGGATAGAATGGTGATGTTAGCAGTGGAAATGAAACCTTGTTGTTTAGGTTTGTTTATTTGCAGTTGGATTAAGTTAGGCTTTGAACTGCTTATCTTATCCGAGCTGTGTCCTGCCTGGGGCTGGAGTTTTCAGGATTGCTAAGATTTATAGGGGCCCTCGGACTTTGCCTCAACTTCCTTATCAGAAGGAGACAGTCCCAGAAGCCTGCCAGACTCAGCAGAACCCTACTTCCTCCATGCCCCATTAGCAGGGTACCACAAGGTGGTTTTGGGAAATGGATTCTTTTACCAAGGTGTACATACAGAGTGCCATTGGCATGGCCCAGGGTATGCAGTGGGGTCATGACTCATAAACTGACATGTGTCTAAAGAGTGATGGAATAGTAGCAAGGTTTTTTTAAGCGAAAAAAAATTTCTCTTTTTTTATATTTTATTTATTCATTTTCAAGCAGAGAGATACAGAGAGAGAGAGAGAGCACTAGGGCTTATGTGGGTACTGGGGAATTGAACCTGGGTCCTTAGGCACTGGAGGCAAGCGCCTTAACTGCTGAGCCATCTCTCCAGCCCAGTAGCAAGTTTAAGGGTCAAGTTTGAGGACCTAACAGGATACCGCTCCTAGAAAACTTGGTGATCATGGGGAGTTTACGATGCAATGTCTTGGTCAGTGAGATGGAAGTTGTGATAGTACCTTTCCAAATAAGATTACTGTGGGAAGTCTAAAGAAAATGCATTCAAAATGCCTGGCACAGTGCCCACTATGCAGTAAGTGCTTAATCAATCTTCAGTATTGGAGATCCAGATAAGGTCACAGGTCATAGAAGAGAGAGCACTTCCAGGTGGGGGACAAGCTGTGACTTTTTTCAGGAGGTAGCATTTGGATTGGTCCTTAAAGGTGAATCAGTACTAGGGGAGTCATGTGATCAACAGTAATATGCTCAAAGTATATTATAAGCATATATGAAAATGTTGCAATGAAACCCATTATCTTGTGTAATTAACATACACGAATTTTAAAAAGAAGTGGCAAATTTTGGGGATTATGGATTCTTCAGAGATAACCAACCAAAGAGGAGGCCATTTTGAGACATAGTAAATGGCTGTTTTTCCTTTATAGTAAAGACAGAATGAAGGGGGGGAAAAAGAAAATTAATATTGAAGAAGCAAGCTGGGGCAGATCATGAAAAATTTTGAATATCATTCTAGAGAATTTGGGACTAACTTTAAAGACATTATGGAGCATTCCTAAGATTATTTTATTTTCATAATTTAAAAAATGTATTCATTTTCCAGAAGAGAGAGAGACAGAGAAAGGGAGAGAAAAAGCACACCAGGGCCCCTTGCCACTACAAATGAACTCCAGATGCATGCACCACTTTGTACATTTGGCTTTACATGGGTACCGGGGAATTGACCCTGGGCCATCCGACTTTGCAAGAAAGCACCTTTAACTACTGAGCCATCTCACTAGCTCCAAGATGAAGCTTTAGACAAGGGAAGAGAAAAATCCGTGTTTTTCAGGAAAACTTAACTGGAAGTGATAGGGAATAGTAAAGGAGAGATTGGGGACATAGCTCAGTGGCAGAACACTTTCTCAGCATACAGAAGGTTCTGAGTTCAATCTCTATCACTGCTGAAAAACAAAATAGAAAAGAAAAAAGAAGAAGGAGGAGTCAAGAGGTATGTTTGAGTCAGTGAAACAAGTTGGAAAACTTCAAGCTATGCCAATGTCTAGACAAAAAGTGACACAAACATGACTTCACCTTCCTCCAAAGCCCCACAGCCCACTGAATTGGAACCTTCGCCTCAGGTAATCATCAGAACTGAGTGGTGCTGGCTTGAGAGATTAAGTTATACTATTATCCACCCTTGAACTGGAATCATGACAGAAGGAGGCAGGGAGCTTTTCCTGAAATCCATGCACCAAACCCTCAAATAAAAAGGGAGAGCCGGGTGTAGTGGCACACACCTTTAATCCCAGCATTTGGGAGGCAGAGGTAGGAGGATCACTGTGAGTTTGAAGCCAGCCTGAGACTACAGAGTGAATTCCAGATCAGCCTGGGCTATAGAGTGAGACCCTACCTTGAAAAACAAAAAAAAGGGGGGGATAAAAAAGGAATCTGACTGGTTACACAATGATAGCAAAGTCAACTTTCAATTTTTAGGGGTAGAGGACTGAGTTTATGATTCAGACAAACCAACTGCTTCCCCAGTATTTGTTGCACATGAATGTGTGTATAGTTGCATATGTGTATACTTGTTCCTATGGGTATTGGTGAACATGTGTGTGCCCATTTGTGCATGTATGTGTGGAACCCAGAGGTGAACATCAATGCAGTCCCAGGCTGGCCTTGAACTCCCACATAGCCATCCTCCTACCTCTGCCTCCCGAGTGCTGGGATTGAAGGTGTGTGCTCCTACGCCTGGCCCACTTTATTCCTTGAGACGAGATCTCTCACTGAGCCTAAAACTCAGGGATTTGGCTAGAGAAGCAGGTCAGCAAGCTTTAGAATCTACTGTTTTCACTCCCCAGCTCTGGAATTGCAGGTCATCTGCACTGTATTAGTGGAGCAATTCAAAGTCAGCTAGTTCCTTGGGAACTCAACATTTGAGCAGAGGAGGGATATTTGATTCATAGTGGACTTTGGTTTTCCACAGGACCCTTCAGCCCCGTCTAGTAAAAACCAGTGGAAATTACAAACTGAGAAATTCAGCTCGGGGCCACAATAACAGGATGCACCTGTAGATTTCGCAGAATTAGCAGCAGGGTTCTCTTAATGCCAGGTTGAGAGAAAGAAGGCTGTTTGCATAGTGCCACTCAGGGCAGAACCGGGTGTCCCTACATAGGAACCTGGTGCTGACAATGGAGGTTATCAAACCACAGTGATCCTGTCCTTCCACCCACCAGTCGCCAAGGACTGAGACCTCCTGCTCCCAGCTCTCTTACATGGCTCTTCCTCATTGGCCCCTCTTAGGATTATCCATTTGACGTGCCCATTTTCAGTTAAAAGGGGGACTTTCATGTCCCCCATCTCCCAGTCCTCATAGTCAGATTATCAATCTTTGAGAACAGGAAACCTTGGTAGTGCACCTAGTTCCTAGATATTTATTGAATAGAATAATACAGAAGGATGTGGTCAGGGCTGTGGAGATAGCTCAGTCCATAAAGTGCTTGCCTCAAAAGCAAAAGGATCCAAGTTTGACCTCTAGCACCCATATAAAAATGCTGGGTGTAATGGACTGGGGAGATGGCTCAGAGGTCAAAGGTGCTTTTTTGCAAAGCCCGTCAGCCCAAGTTCAATTCCCTAGTGCTTATGTAAAGCCAGACACAGAAAGTGTCTTTGTGGAGAGTGACAAGTGCAAGCACACACATACACAAATAAATCATTTTTTTAAATGATGGGTGTCTAGTGTGGTGGCACAGGCTTCTAATCCCAGCATTTAGAAGGTGGAGACAGGAGGAGCCCTAGGGCTTGGTGAGCTACAGGCCACAGAAAAACCCTGTCTCAGAAAAAAAAAGTGGATGGCTGAGACTGTCCCCTGACCTTCACACTCAAAGACACATACAGTCACTTGCAGAAACACACACACACACACACACACACACACACAGAGACACACACACACACACACACACACACACACACAAGATACAACCAAAAGCATACGAACTACGTAAAAGTTAAATTGTGGGGACTTAAATGACATTTAAGCCTAGGTCTAAAGAGCCTTGGGCCTCATAGGCAGGGAAACCACCTCATACGAAACCTAAAAAACACATCAAATGCAAAAATAACAAGCTCTCCACAACCATTTTGGTCATACACTGCCACCTACCAAGAAAGTAAAGGGTCCTCGCCTCTCCTTGGGAACGCCTTCCTTCCTCCCTTCCAACCTCTTCCCCATTACTTCCCATCTCCTCTCCCTTTCTCTCCTCTTCTCCGCCCTTTTGCCTTCACCTCCTTTCTCTTCTTTCCTCTCACCCCTGACACATCTGAGCACACAGCTCTTTTAGAGAAAGGCCTAAGATGATAGTGTGAGGCTCATTCTCATCTGGTGAAGGCTGCGTTGTGTCAAGGGTCTGGTTGTGCCAAAGAGCAATGAACAACCTCTTTCCCTTTCAAAGGCCTATTTCTTTTTCTCTTTGAGGAGATTGTGAGCACTGTCAGATCAGGAACCAGGTCTTCACTTCTTCACTTCAGGCCCTAGTAATGATAACACATTGTCTAATTGCAGGTGCTTCAGTCAACATGAGTTCATAAAGTACTTGACACAAGTGAAATTTTTGATCTGAGTTTCAGCAGTTCCCTGCCTTGGGCTTCCTTGGTGAAGATGTTAGTTAACAATCAAATGGATAAGTGCATATTAGGAAAGAAAAGAAGGGCATTCAGAACCCAGTCCCTAGGCAAGGCCAGGTGAGGGAGCCTTGCATTGGCTCCCCACCAGCTCCCTACCAGCCCATGCGCCCCACAACCGCACCCACTGACCCTAGGTTTCTGGCCAGGAAAGCAAGCAGCCGCTTTGCTCTACACCAGCCTGTACACCCACAGCTACGCCCATTAACCCCTTGACACCGGGTGAGGCAAGTTTTGGGACCTGTGCCTGACCTCTTACCCGCCCTGTGTGTTCAGACCCCTGACCCTAGCCAAGGCCAGGTGAGGGACCTGTGCCTTGGTTCCCCACAAGCCCCTGCACCCAAGGACCTTGCACACTGACCCTGGGTTCAAAGTCCAGCCCCAGCCTGCTTCTGCTGCTGAAGGTTTGAACACCCCCCCCACACACACACTTCTTGACACCAGAGGAACCAAGCACCTGTCAAAACCTCACCAGTCCTTGCCACAATCTCCAGAGAGGTCCCCACTTCTGCTGAGGGTCTGGGTAAAAGAAATCTCTCACCTGAACATGGGCACATCACAATGTAAGAACACACAGGTGGAGAGCCCCACACCAAGTTCACCTAGCCCCACTATGGAAGTCAACAATGAAAATGTCAAAGAAAGAGCACAGATGCAATCCCAGGAGGAGATGACAACATATTCAGGGCATCTCTGCATGGAGTCTATATCCAGATTATTACTGGAAATGGAAGTGAAAATTGACAATGTAAGTGAAAATGTGCAGAATCAGCCCACAAGCTTCACCACCAGGCTTAAAACAATGGAGGAAAAACAGATGGACTTTGGTAGAACAGTAAATGAGCTAAGAGCAAACCAGCAATCAGAGGAGCTCAAGAATCAGCTTGCTACACTAAACAAAGAGATAATCAACTACAAGAATGAGTACAAGGAAGCATTAAGTAAGACAACCTCTGAAATGAAAATGCAACTCAACCAAGGTGAAGATCATGCAAAAAGCTCTATTGGAAAACCAAAATCAAGTGGAGTTATGTAAAGCATCTCTAGAATCCCTCACTACCAGAGTAAAGAACCTGGAAGATAAACCCTCAGATATGGAAGACAAAGCAGTAAAAAGAGATCAGAATAAAAGAAACTTGGACAAGTTCAAAAAAGATTTTGAACAAAATATGAGGGAACTATGGGACACCCTTAAACGACCAAACCTCTGGATCATGGGGATACCAGAGGGGGAAGAAACCCAGGCCAAAGGCATAGAGAACATATTCAACAAAATTATTGAGGAAAATTTCCCCAGTCTAACAAAAGAGAATCCCATCCAGATACAAGAAGCACACAGAACATCAAACAGGCAGGACCAAGGGAGAAACTCCCCAAGAAACATTGTAGTTAAAACCCTAAACATTGAAAGCAAGGAGAGGGCTGGAGAGATTGCTCAGCGGTTAAGGCACTTGCCTCCAGTGCCTAAGGCCCTGGGTTCAATTCCCCAGGACCCACATAAGCCAGACCCACAAAGTGGTGGCCCTGGTGCGATTTCTCTCTCTGTCTCTCTCTCTCCTTGAAAATGAATAAATAAAATATTAAAAAAAGAAAGGAGAGGATTCTAAAAGCAGCAAGAGCAAAACAATGAATCACATATACATATAAAGGCATACCCATCAGAGTTACTCCAGACTTCTCCACAGAAACCATATAAGCGAGAAGAGCTTGGAGTGGCATACTTCGAAACCTAAATCACTTTGGCTTTCAACCCAAATTATTGTACCCTGCGAAAGTATCACTCATAATAGATGGAAAAAGGAAAATATTTCAAGATAAAAGCCAGCTCTCCAATTATATGGACACGAAACCTACAAAGAATTCTCCATAAAATATTCTGCACAGGAAGAGCCAAGCAACCAACCCCAGGAGCCATTAAGAAGTTGGACACAATAATCAAGCCTAGAGGAGACAAAATTACAAAAACCCTATACTATGGCAGGGATTGACTCAAGCCTCACAGTTATAACTTTGAATATTAATGGTCTTAACTCTCATAAAAAGACACAGGCTAGCAGGATGGATCAGAAAAATGGATCTTTCCATCTGCTGCCTCCAAGGAACCCACTGCACCTCTAAAGACAGGAACCTCTTCAGGGTGAAAGGATGGAAGATGATCTTCCAAGCTAATGGAAACAAAAAACAAGCAGGGGGCTGAAGAGATGGCTTAGCGGTTAAGGCATTTGTCTGCAATGCAGAAGGACCTGAGTTCGATTCCCCAGTGCCCATATAAAGCCAGATGCACAAAAGGGCGTATGTGTCTGGAGTTCGTGCTGTGCCCATTCTCTCTCTCTCTCTCTCATAAATAAATAAAATATATTTTTAAAAAAAACAAGCAGGGCTTGCTACACTAATATCTGACAAAATAGACTTTAAACCAAAATCAATTCAAAAGGAAAACCAAGGACAGTTCTTATTAATCATGGGAACAATCCCACAAGAGAATATCACCATCATAAACATGTATGCACCAAATATAGGGGCACCACAGTTCATAAAGCAAAAACTAATGGAAAATAAAACAAAAATAAACCCCAAGTCCATCATAGTTGGAGACTTTAATGTGCCTCTAACATCTTTAGACAGATCATCCAAACAGAAGATCAACAGGGAAATAATAGAACTCAATAACACCATAGATCAACTGGACCTAACAGATATGTACAGAACATTCCATCCCAACTCTACAGAATATATATTCTTCTCAGCAGCTCATAGAACCTTCTCCAAAATAGACCACATATTAGGACATAAAATATGCCTCAACAAATTCAAGAAGATTGAGGTGGCACCCTGCATCATATTGGACCACAATGCATTGAGGCTGGAAATAAATAATGAGAGAATAAATAGAAATCACACCACCTATTGGAGATTGAACAATATGCTATTAAACAATGAATGGGTCATTTAAGAAATCAAATTGGAAATTGAAAATTTTCTTGAACTCAATGATAATGAAAATACATCATACCAGAACCTATGGGACACAATGAAGGCAGTCCAAAGGGGAAAATTTATAGCACTGAATGCCTTCATAACAAAGAGAGATCCCAAATAACCTATCTAACCAGCTAAAGGTTTTGGAAAAAATAGAATAACACAACCCTAGGAGCTCAAGACAAAAAGAAATAATTAAGATCAGAGCAGAGCTCAATAAGAAACGAAGAAAGCGATTTTAAAAATTGATGAAAGATCTGGTTCTTTGAAAAAAATAAACAACATTGACAAACCCCTGGCCAATCTAACCAAAAGGAAAAAAGAGAAGTCCCAAATCAATAAAATCAGAAATGAAAAAGGAGAGATCATAACAGACACCAATAAAATTGGAAGAATTATGAGGACATACTTCCAATACCTCTATTCCACAAAATTGGAGAATTTGGAAGAAATGGATGAATTCTTAGACACCTACCACCTGCTAAAACTAATCTCAGAACAGATAAATCTCCTAAATAAACCTAATAAATTGATCAAAATTTATAATGTAATCAAAAACCTCCCCAGAAGGAAAAGTCCAGGTCCTGATGGATTCTCGGCTGCATTCTACCAAACCTTTATCACAGAATTCAAACCACTCTTTCTGATACTTTTTAGAGTAATCAGTGACTAGGGAATACTTCCAAACTCCTTCTATGAAGCTTGCATCACTCTAATACCAAAACCAGACAAAAATAAATCCAGAAAGGAAAACTATAGACCAATATCCCTGATGAACTTAGATGCAAAAATTCTGAACAAAATCCTTGCAAACTGAATTCAACAATATGTTAAAAGTATTATCCCCCTCGACCAGGTTGGTTCATCCCAGGGATGAAGGGTTGGTTCAACATATGAAAATCAATCAACATAATCCACCATATTAATAAACTTAACCACAAAAACCACATGATTATCTCAATACATAAGGACTGAAGAATAGTATCAGTAAATTCCTGAAGGTGACAAACTCCTTCAGCAAAGTGGCAGGATACAAAGTTAACACACAAAATCAGTAGTAGCCTGCCTGTATGTAAATGACATGCATACAGAAAAAGCAATCAGCAAAACAGTCCCATTTTCAATAGCCACAAACAAAATCAAATACCTTGTAAAAACACTAACCAAGGAGGTGAAAGACTTGTATAATGAGAACATAAAAACACTCAAGAAGGAAATTGAGGATGATGTGAAAGGTGGAAAGATCTCCCATGCTCCTGGATAGGTAGAATTAATATTGTTAAAATGGCAATACTTCCAAAAGCTACATGCAGATTCAATGTAATACCAATAAAAATACCAGCTTCATTCTTTGCAGACATAGAAAGAATAATCTCCAAATTTATTTGGAATGGCAACAGGCCTCAGATATCCAAAGCCATCCTTAGTAAAAAAAGCATGTCAGGTAGTATCACCACACCCGACCTAAAGATGTACTACAAAGCCATTGTAACAAAAACAGCATGATACTGGCACAAAAATAGACAGATAGACCAATGGAACAGAATTGAAGACCCTGCCCTAAGCTCGAGCAACTATAGTTACTTCATATTCGATAAAGATGCCAACAATTTTAACTGATGTAAAGATAAC
>PVHP010029392.1:0-22359 GCA_004024765.1 Zapus hudsonius
GAGGAGGGAGCCTTTTTCCAAACCTAAAGCCTCCCTGGATTGGTGTGGACCCCAAAGAGTTTGCCTTTCTCTAGCTGCTCATCTGAAAAATCTCCCAGATCTTCCTGCCTATTAACAGCCTGTACACCATGCTGTGTTTAAAGTTCAGAGCACCATAGGATACAGGCCGTAATTAATCTCAGTCCCTGAGTTCTAGAACACAGAGAGCAATTATAATTTACTGTCGGAAAACCAATTTAGGGAAGCGGTGGTGTTCATGCCCCTGATCAGAGCACCACCAAATGCCACTTCCGGTGCCATGCCTGTGCTGCCTGCTGGGAGAGCAAGACATTTAGATGAAGCCCTGGGGGAGGGGCGTCAGGGAGAAGAAGGTGAGAGAGAAGCTGATGATGCCCCTTGCCCTGCCATGCAGCCAGGCCCAGGCTCCCTCCATCCCTTCCTCCTCCCTACATTCCAGGGTTAGGCTCCATAGAAGTCCAGGCTACTCCCTGTTCTTTGTATCCACCCCTGGGGGCCATTGCTCCTGCGCCCCCAGATAAGGAGGCGCAGCTTTTTCAGAAGTTCCCTTCTATCTCCTCACCTCCTCGTCACTCACGATCAGACGACAAAGTGTCTCTGAGAAGATGCAGTCCAGGTGCATTTCCCATGATGCTTTGTCAAAGATGGACAGGCTTCCATCCACATAGCCAGAAACACAAAATCCGCAGGGCACAGCTGTGCCTGGGAGGGCTGTGGGCCTGTCTGCCCTGCTGCCGTGTGGTTTGCCAGCCCAACGCCAGCCTCAGCCATGTCCTGCTTGCCCACTGACTCTGAAACCCAGAGCAGAGCCCTGCACAGAAAGGGTAGGCGCTAAGTGCCGGAGGGCATGACAACATCACACTCTAGTCTGCACACAGGGAGGCATCAGGACCACAGGAGGCTCCTGGAACCAAGGCCACATCTGGACAGAGGCAGCAGGAATCCAGACGGCAGGATCCTTAACACAGGACTTGCTTGCTATAAGCCCCAGCAGAGAGAGAGCTTGCTTTATCTGCCAGCCCAGTAGGAGGTTCTGAGTCCTGTCCTTCATCCCTCTCCCCTCTGGTCTCCATCCCCTCTCCAAGGTCAGGAAGTGATGAGGAGGATGGAGTTAGGAGAGGGGAGCTTGGAGCCCTTGTCCTCTAGATCAGCAGTGTCCTGGTCTACCATGGAGGAAGGAACAGGCCGGAAATGGTATGGTTGTGTAGGTCATCCCTGGCATTTTACTTGATAAAAATACGATTCTCTTGGGTTGCTTGAGACTGATATTTTGTGTAGCATGGGCTTTTGGATAACTGAGCTTTGCAGCACCTTCTTAAATCACGTATCCAAGTGCTCCCTGTCCCACTGGGGAGGAGAATGCAGGCCATTTCTATGCCCTATTAATTGGGTTGGGTCGATTTAACAGGACACTTGCCAAGTGCAAGTACTCAAAGATGGTTTGTGGCCAAGTTGTGGGGGTAGAAATAATGATGGTGGTGGTGAAAATGGCTAAGACACAGGGTACCATTCTAGATAAAATTGACGCAATCCTTACAATCACCCTGTATGGAGGTCAGCTCTTCTACAGAAGAGCAAGGCTGAGAGAGGCCAGGCAGACAAATGACAGACTTGAGCAACCCATCTAGCCTCCATATATGTTCTTAGCTGCCCCTCAAGTGTGTCCTAGGAGACAGAATCCTTTTGAGAAGTTACCGGATTCTGCCCGAGTTTAAAACCTGCACTGGCAGCCCTGCAGCAGGTGCTGGCTTGTTCAGTGTTCCCTTGGGAGATAAGTGCTCCAAACTCTGATGGGACCCAGAGCATGTTTTAGCCTCTACCCGCCACCTGAGTATGGTGAGACTGGTCCCTAACATCCCCAGAGGGCCTTCCCTCAGTGGGTGAAGGGTGACCACGAGCTGCAGACTCAGTGCAATGATGTCCAAGCCATGCTGATTGGCCGATGGAAATTTACATACATAATGTAATCTGGGACAATTGAATTGTGGATGAAGACGGAGTCACTTGACAAGCGGCACACACTCTGGCGGGTGACTGAGGAGACAAGAGGCCCTTGAGATGTCTGTAGCAAAAACACACTTTTGTTTTTGAAGGAGATGGCCATTTCTAAATTCCACATGCTAACAGCCTCCACTTCCCACACTCTTTCCCTCCAGGTCACAGCTGGGAGCTGTTGAGATGAAAAACTTTATGAGCAATTAGCATTTAAATCCGAGGCAATAGCAAAGTGAGCATGCTCCGGGTGCAGCTGGAGTGGCCAGGATGGGAGCCCTTCCCCAGGTGGACAGGCTGCTGGAGGTGGTGGGTGGGGCTTTGGTCTGAGTCACATGACCCTGTATTTACACCCATATTGAAGGGAGCGTGTTGGGGCCATAGGGAGGAGAGCAAGTAGCTCCCTTGGGGACACACGTGTCTAGATTTTCATCGATACACCTGCCTCCGGCTGCATGACCTTGAGTGAGAAGGTGGCTCTTTGCCTTACTCACTGGTTCTCACTCAACATGGTGTCACAGTCAGTCACATGCCACTAGGATGAATCTCCAAACCAGGCACAGTTTCGGGAGGAACAGGTTTATTGAAGTTACAGATCCAGGGGAAGTTTTGTAATGGCACCCCTTTCACAGGTCCAAGCCGAGAGAGAAAAACCAACCCATCACCAGCACCACACACACCAACAAGCAGACAGGGGGCAGAGAGAAGATTTTTCTCCCTCTTTATATCGATTTAGGGTAGAGACTTGCAACCCAATCCCAGACTTGTTGTCTTCCTGAGTCTGTGGAATTTCCTTCCTGCACTGCCTTCCCAGAAAGGGATGTTCAATTCCAGCTTCCCTGAGTTTATATTCTGCCCCCTACTGAGAGGCTGCCTTCCTGAACTAAACATCAAAGACCCACCAAAGATAATTAAAAAGATCAAGTTGACAACAAAACCTAACCATCACACACAGGGAGAATGTTCTGTCCTTCCTCATATGTATGGACTGTGGTGGAGAAGAAAAGTGACCACCTGAGGACCCTCAGCAGTGTTAATCCCACAGTAACAGGGCTAACTAGAACATTGCCTCTATGCCCTGCCAGTCCCTTCCTTATTCATCACTTTCAGACCCATTAAACAACTGTGGTCCCAGGTATCCCAGGGCATGTGTACAGGTTCTCAGCCTGAAATTCTATCCCTTCCTTCTGTATCCTCCTTCGCCTCCTTCCTCTGCCACCAGCCTATGTTCTCATCCTGGTCCTCATGTCTCTTTTCACAGCCCAGCCCAAGTCTCTGGCTCTATGTTGTCCACATCCTGGACCTATTTTTAAAATTCACATTACCATAGCTACACATGTTCCATCAGCCTCCCGACCAAGCTTTAAGTTCCATGGATGCAAGGGCCATGTTTGTTTCCTTCCCTGATGCTGACCAGCAGTGGCTAGTGCAAAGCAGGCATTCGAGAACTAGGCACTCATTGCATGCAATTGAAGCCAGCGCCTGCAAATCCTACTCAGATGTCCTGAAGGGAGTTAGTGCCTTGCCATGTGCACTAAATGTCACACAGGCATGGCCCTGGATTGTTCTTCTACCACTGTCTCTCACCAGATAGGGAGTTCCCAAGTCAGGCTGGCATTCTGTTCATTGAGGCATGTCCAGCACTGGCTCAGGGCCTGGAATTTAGCTGTCATGGGATACATACATCTCAGGCCTCTCACTACACTGTGGAGAAGGAGGCCTGAGGCTGGGGCTGAAAGAAAGGAGTTGGGTCCTCGAAGCTTGAAGGGGACCCTAAACATAGGAAGGACCATACTAAGTCAGGCTGAACTGCCTGGGCCCAGGAGAGCAGGTCCTGGGATGCATGTAGGCCCCTTGGGAGAGGCAAGCTTAGCTAGAGGCTGGAGTGGGGAAGCAGTTTCCAGGGCTCATCTACAAAGTTGCAGAGTGGTCTTGTCACCACAGAGGAACCGTGACCCTCTCTGTGCTGAAGGTTGCTGTCCCGGGGACCCCATCTATATTTCCTCGTCGAACTCCATGGCTGGTATGTCTTCATGGTGAGGTGTACCAACTGCAGATGGTGGCAGACCCTTGTCCTTCAAGTGCCTCACCTGTCCCTTTCACTGTGGTGGGCTAGGATGCTACTGGTCTTGTGGGTGAGGGGACCCAGCTCCATTCTCCCAATTTCTACCCTTCTCTGTTGGTGTGTGACCTTGGACTCTAACCCTTCTGGGTGACGCCCAGGGGAGAGGGGCTGAGGACAGGATGCAGGGCTTCCTGTAGCAAGGCAGTGGACCTGGGGCCATCCTTGCAGAGCTGTGGATAAACATACAGCTCCCACAGAATGCATCCCTGCTGCCATTTCCAGAATAAAGTATGGGGCAGTGGGACAAGAGCTTTTGGGAGATCTCTGGTCTTGTTGGTTTTCTCTTCTCTCTTCAGCCACCAGCTGTCTTCCATGTGTCCCTGTGGGGGACTCTCCTGGAGCAGCTCACAAATGCTATTCCAGTCTACGTAGGCTGGATACTTGTT
The DNA here is from genome assembly GCA_004024765.1 of Zapus hudsonius. Taxonomy (NCBI): domain Eukaryota; kingdom Metazoa; phylum Chordata; class Mammalia; order Rodentia; family Dipodidae; genus Zapus; species Zapus hudsonius. Next base: position 4,522 of record PVHP010029392.1, read on the forward strand.
ACTGAGGGACAGACCCCTGGCCTGTCCTAGTGGGTACAGTAGAGAAAGGGAGACAAGACACTCAGTCCATTCCAGAATTCTGCGTCTCTCACCAACCCCCTGCTCATCTCTTCCCACCGCTTCCTCTCCTACAGCTGTAGGGCCCTATCAAGCAGGGCTGCCTGTGGGCACCTTCTGAGCTGTGCCATGGAGAGCAGGGCCACATTGCTCTTGTGGGCCTGGGCAACACTGTCCTTCCCCTCTCTGGACCTCAGCCTTTTGGTAGAAAATGAAGCACGCTGGAGGACATGGTATTGCACAGGCTGTGTGGGTTTACCCCTCGCTCTGTGAGCACCAAGAACCAACCGTATGCTCAGCCCAGCTCAGTCACAAATGGTGGCTATCAGGAAGGTCCCCAGTTTTCTGTCCCTTTGTCTCCTCAATGCTATGCAGGAGTTGGGGGATTGAGTGCAGGAAGCTATGACCTCCACTTTTCCTTTGTAGGATTCTAGGAATCCTCATACCTATAGCTTTAAAAAATTATGTGAAAACTCCCGAAAAATCACTGTGCTGTGAGATTTGATTTCTCAGAACTGATCAGGAAGGGAGAAGGTGATGGGTGAGCGTGATCATCTTCTTCTTCTTTTCCTGTTTTTACGCTCCAGTGCTCCAGTGAATCAATCTTTCCACAGTATATGAGATGAAAGTCTTCCACCTTGCAGGAAAATTAGAGCTGGTGTCACTGTCCTTAAAAAAAGGCAAAAGTGTCCAAGTGCAGTAAGGTACATTGGAGGTGCTGGCCTGCGTGCTGCATCTGCCTGTAAGGAGACGCTAGGGACACAGTGGAGGACTCTTTGGCTGCATAGTGCCACCTATGTATACAGAGACCCAGGTATCATCTTAATTACAGAGCAGGGCTGCAGCCAGCCATTTCCAAGCCCAGATGTCAGCTCATGACATTGACTCAGCTCTCAGTGTTTTGCATTGTTTTATTTCCCCCTTTCTTTCCTAAACCGGGTCTGTGGAAGTACAAAGAGGGGGTGGCAGGAGAGGATTGGAGAAGGGCTTCTGTCTGATGGGGTAGGAGTGCTTGAGGACCAGGCATAGGCATAGGCAGTGTTTGGGCCTCAGCCTTGACACCTTGTTGTTTTGGAACCAGCAAAGGGGCAGGGGTGGGGGAGGCGTCTGGAGAAAGGCTGCTGGGAATTGATTCAGAGGAACTCTAGAGTGAAGGGAGTAGGGAAGGGCTGGTCTGGAATCCACTTTTGCTGGGTTAGTCCCACATGCACATCTCTGTGCTCTGTGAGCCGCCTGGGGAGACAGCCTTCCCTCTGTGGGCTCAGTTCCTCATCTGTAACATCTGGACATCAGATGAGAGCTGGTTCACAAGCTAGTAGCTCCTGAGATCGGGCCTGCTAATGTCATTTCAGTTGGCCTGAACAGTGCTTTCAAATCAGGCCATTTTATGTCTTTTTTTTTTTTTTTTTTGGTAAAAGATGCTGGCTTCTCTTTAAAAACCAGAAGACATAAAAAATAAGCCCATGTTCTCATGCGGTAAAAAGTGCCTGGACCTGGACAAGCTGATCCTCAAATTGATCTGGGGCAAGATGCTCAGAGTAGGCATAGCAATCTTGAAACAAGACTAAGTCCAAAGATGTACGTGTTCCCATCTCAAAATTCACTGCCAAGCTGCGGTCCTCAGAACAGGCTCTGGCCCCGGCCAAGAGGTGTCAATCAATGCGCTGGAAGTTAGCGTACTAAAGCCCATAAATGATTGAAAGTGCCATTTTCTTTTAAACAATGTGACATTATTCGTGTGTGTGCGTGTGTTCATGTGTGAGTGCGGGTGCATGAATGCAGGCCTGAAAAGGAGTGTGGAGCCTGATTCTGAGGCCCCACTGCTGATCCTGCCAGGGGAGGTCCTTGCCCCTTGTGGAAGGATGTTTAATTTTGCATCTCGAATGTTTCCAAGGACTCATGGGTGGAGGGATTGGCCCTCATCCTGCAGTATAATTGGATGTGAGGAACTGTTAAGGGACAGGACCAAGAGGGAGTAAATTCTTCTTTGGGGGTGTATCCTTGAAGAGGATTACTTCCCAGTATCTCTCCCGACTTCCTGGCCATCCTGAGGTGAACAGCTTTCTTTTGCCATGGACTTCCACCATAACCTGCAGTGTTACCACAGACCCAAAGCCATAGGTCCAAGCAACTGTGGACTGACTGTTCCGAAACTGTGAACCACAATGAAACACTTTCTCCTTTTGAGTTGATGATCTTAGGAATTTTTTCAGCACGGGAGACCTAATGGGGGCACCCAGGGGAGCTAGGTCCTGGCTGTGGGTTGGGGGTCCTCACCTAACATTGGCAAAGTAGGCAGCTTGGCTCCATCCTTATATTTTGTTTTGTTTGTTTGTTTTTTGAGGTAGGGTCTCACTCGAGCCCAGGCTGACTTAGAACTCACTCTGTAGTCCCAGGCTGGCTTTGAACTCACAGCCAATCTTCTTACCTCGGCCTCCCCAGTGCTGGGATTAAAGGTGTGCTCCACCACACATCGGCAGTCACACCCAGCTCAGCCTCAGTTTCCCCATTTGTATGGCAGAGTTCTTGTTCCAGAAAAGTAGTTTTATTAACAACACAGAGCACTCTTCTTTTCCCAAGGAAAATCTCAAGTGTGGTCCTGATACATAAACCAGATAAAAGCTGTGTGACTCGGCTTGTGGTGGGAGGGCCTGGAGACCTGATTGCTCAACTGGCTTGTTCCCAGGCAGGATGGTGTCAGGGTCCCAGGATGTGTTGCCACTGGAAGACACTCATACTGTTCCAGGGCTGGGAATAACAAGACCCCACATCCTGATTGAACAGCAAGGCCTGGAGGCACGAGGAGAGCACCGGCCTGCCCGGGTGCCCACTGTGGCTGCTTCTCTGCCCAGGACACAGTTGAGAGGGGCCTCTGGGAGTCAAGAAAAGTCTCCCTCTAGCTCCATGTCTCTGTGGCTCTGAGGAAATGTCCTGGTGAGTGGGCAGTTCCCCTCACTGGACTTTGGGTGGGGGCTTGCTATTCACAGGCCCTAGCCCCTGCTCCCTCCCCCCCCACCCCAGGCCAGCCTGGAAGGAATACCAGAGGGACGGAGATGGTAAGGGAACCCAGAGCAGTTCTGGCTGAGGCAACATCTTGACTTATTTTACAAACATGTGGGGTCCACCCAGGCTGGGCACACATCTTGTCCCCAGCACCCTCTCCCAGGACTAGATGGCCCCTATGTTGCTGAGCCAGTGTGCACAGCCTGGAAGGCCGCATGCGCAGCCAGCTCATCAGGATTCTGTTTGCTCCGAGCCCTTTGATGTCAACAAGCTCCTGAGCCTGCGTGCGGCCATTCCCTTTGAAGCAGGACATTGCGTTTTGCCAGAAGTAAATGAAACGCCTCGCAGAACAGAATGGTTTAATTCTCCCTTCTAGTACAGGGCTGCAGAGGGTCAAACATGCTTCCGCCCACGCTTGCTTGCGAGATGTCCCAATTGGCCTGAGAATGCCACTTAGGAGGCCTTGCTTGGCAAAGTGAGCTTGGTGACTGGGCTTTCTACAGGAGCCCTGACCTCCGCCACCAGACGACACTCCTCACTGCCTGCCAGCCACTGCCTGCCTCTGTCCCCTGACCCTGTCTGCTTCCCTGGCTTGGGTCTGGCATTGCTCTCTGGCCCATCTGGGCAACCTCTTGACCTTGGGCCTCTGGCCAGCTTGGCTTCGGAGTTCCCAGCTGAACCTTGACCACTCCCAGTAGCCCCATCTCTTCGATGAGTACTCCCCAGGGCCTACTGGTCACATCAGGGCTTGTGTGGCTTCCTCTTCAGGTGTGTCTCATTCTGGCCAAAGCACCTGCAGCTCACTGTGCTTCCGGAGCCTCGAAGGCCCACTGCACAGTGTGTGTATTTGTTGATCACCAGAGCAGGGGACCAAGACAGCACTGGGGACCCTGCTGATCCCTAGATTCATGTTATTGGATCAGACCAATCTCCCTGCCAGTGTGTGGCCGAAGCTGTCCTTGGTCTGCCAGTCACATCCAGTCTTCTCCAGCATCTGTGGCTTGGAGAGATTTGGACGGAGCTATATGGGGTGGCCATCCCTGCGTATTCCTTATGAAATCAGAAGTCCAGTGCACCATAGAGCCAAGTCCTTGTGAAATTAGATAGGTCATTTTTCATGACCGTGAGTCACCTTGGCTTAGGGAAGGAGGCTTTTCATAGCATATAGCTCTTTGGCTCATTCGTTGGGTTATTCACTCCATGAAACTTAGTTGTGCTCCCTTGAGTGCTGAGTATAGGTAAGCAAGCCTGGACCCATCTCCTCCATGAAAGCCCCAGCCACAGCTGACCCTCTCCTGATGCTGAGCCTCAACCCAACCTCTACACAGCTGCACCCCATCCTGGAATGTTCTCCCTCTAGACCCTTGCATGATGGGCTTTCCCCAGCATCTGAGCTTCAGCCTAAATGTCTCAGCCTCAGTGAGGCCTGTGCCCTGGAGCAGAGGGCAGCTTGTGACACAAACAATAGAAGTGGCCTAGTAGAGAGCAGAACTCAGATGAAAATGTGACAGGGTGATAGTGAGAACATAAGCAGGGGATCAGGTGAGATGGAGTGGTGGGGCTGTGTGGGGTGAAGGTGGGGGAGGCAGTGACGTAGAAGATGACCATTGAGAGGCAAGCACTTTACTGGTTGAGCTGTCTTCTCTGCCCTAGTGAGCTGTTTTTATAAGATAACAACAACAAGAGAGCTCAAAACAGCCTTCTGGTCTACCCAAGGGACTCTGAAGCTTTGAAGGCAGGGTGATGATGAGTATTAGGGGTAATTGTAGCCCCTCCAGGTGTTTTACCAGGGTGAGACATCCCTGCGGTGGACCCACCATCTCCACTGCTCCAGTCCGTCCCTGGGGAGATTGTAGGGCCTGGCACAGCAGACACTCAAGGGAATTTATTTGCTTTGGGGCCCCAGTGGTTTAATCATGTTATGTTGTAGGCCCTTTAAAAATAAACCAAGCAGGGGCTGGATATATGGCTCAGCAGATGCTTGCCTGCAAGGCCTGATGGCGCAGGTTTGATTCCCCAGTGCTCACATAAAGCCAAATGCATCTGGAGTTCGTTTGCAGTGGCTCACCCCATTCTCTCTCTCCCCGCTCTCTGCCTGAAAATAAATAAAAATAAATTTTAAAAATCAACCAAAGAAATGTACAGATGTACCTCAATAGTTGCCCAGTGTGTGCCTACTGCTCATTCCTCTCACTTTCACAGTGCTCCAGGACGTGACGCCTACATGTTCAGTCATCTTGCACCCACACCCATACACTCACACTCAGAGAGCAGTGTGCTGTTGAGGAAGAGGTCTGTGAAGGTGCCCAGAGAAGCTGTGAGGCACAGAGTCAGGAGACAGCTGGGATCTTGGTCAGGATGATGCCGGATGGGCTGGTGTGGTGTCTGGGTTTCTGTGGCAGGGTAAGTGTGTGGCCTGCTGGGCCAGGCTGGGAGTTGGGTCTGAGCAGTGGCTGGGAGCCCAAAGCAGCCCCTTCATCCTTTTGTCTGCCTCCAGAATAGAACTGCCTGGATTCTGTCTTCATGGGTGGCCTTTTATATGGAGAGATAATGAAGAACAATTGATAAAGCAACCTTTGATGCCCAGGTAATTTCTCTGCCTTATAATTATGGGAAAATCAGGGTTCTGCAAGCTTCCAATTAAATCACAGTCAGACCTAGAGACAGTCAGAAAGTGGACACTATACCCAGAGACCAGGGGACCCAAGGAAGGTAGCAATCTGTGACGCCCCCCCCCCCCCACCCCTCAGGAAAGTCAGGGTGCAGTCAGGCAGGACTCAAGGTCTCAGTTGAGGAAGGAGCCTCCTGCTGGATGGCAGTGGGGTGGCCTGGAATTAGAAGCTGACTGGCCTGGTGCTGGCAGCTCCTCTGAGCAGCCGGCTCTTGGCAGGCCTGCCTCTCCTGCTTGGCACACCCTGGACCTGAAGCCCTCCCTGAGAGCTCCATCTGGGGAGCACATCAGCTGGGCTGCTGGTCCCCTGCCGGCTTCATCTTCTTGTTGTCCATATGTGTGTGCTATGTATGCGCATGTGTGTGTCCTTGCTCACCTGCAGTGGATGGAGCAGAATGGGGGAGGGGGTCCTGCTTCATCACACTTCTACTTTTATTTCATTTTTTATTATCCACAATTACATATATTGTATGAGCAAATCTTATGATGGTAGGCCCATGACCCTCCCTCCCTCCCTGTCCCCAACCCACCAGGGACCCTCCTTGTGGTGGGCATACTGGATCAATCCATGGGGTATGGGGTGCTTTCGAGGCCACCCTGAGACTATGTAGTGAATTCCAGGCCAGCCTGGGCTAGAGGGAGACCCTACCTCAAAAAACAACAACAACAACAAAAAACTACTTTTAAAAAAAACTTTTAATTTTTTTTTTATTTTTTGAGGCACTATTTCATTCTAGCATACCAGGCTAACCTGGAGCTCACCTTGTAGTCCCAGGCTGGTCTTGAGTTCTCAGTGATCTTCCTACCTCTGCCTCCCAAGTGTTGGGATTAAAGGAGCACACCACCACACCTGGCTTTCTTCTCATTTTTATTAGAGCCAGAGTCTCTTACTGATCCTGGAGTTTTCTCTCTAGAGTCTTATGTCTCTGACACCCTATGGAACTGGAGTTTCTGACATCCATAGCCACATCTGCTGTTTATATGAGTCCTGGGGATCCAATTCAGCAATCTCTTAGGTTTCCCTAGGCCCTCATGCTTCACAGGAAGTGCTCTTAAGAGCTGAACCATCTCTCCAGCCCTGTCTGCTCCATATTTATGTGACCCAGAGCCAGAGAACAAACCTGGCTCCTCTGGCCCCTGCTGTTATGGGATGACAGCCCCTTTTGTTCCTCAAGCATGCAGTGATTCACCCTTGAGTGGAAGAAGGGGGGACCGTCAAATCAAAGTAGAGAGCAGTCGGTTACCCCATAACATCCAGGCCACTATTGCAGTAGTGGGTGTATCTCGCCTGGGTGGCCAGTTGGGTAGCCCGAAGGGTCCCCTGCTGATTAAGGCTGCTGAAGACTTTTCTCTTCCAGCTGGCTGCAGAGCACTTTCCAGCACCATGACTGCTAGTCAGTATGGATGAGCCCACGACCAGTGATTTTTGACAGCCGACATAAACTCTAAGCTATCCCCTGTGCTCTGCTCCCTGAATGTGCCTGGTGGGTACGGCTAGCCATCTCCATCATCAGACACACCTGCAGACAGACTAGCCTAGATAATAATAAACCTGCCTGCCTCCAGGAGGTCAGCGCATGACTCTGCAGACAAACCAGCTGCCTGCACTAGAGCTTTGGATCACTCTGCTGGTGCCGGGTTCCCAGTCCCTTGCCTGTGTGTCACTGAGATGGAGGTCTAGAGTGAGAACTTATGTGGAAGAGCAGATGCAAGCCCGTGACACAGATGGGTTCTGAGATGTAGTAACTCCATGGCCAGGTCTTCCCATAAGCCCTCCAAGTCCAGGATTCCTGAGTATGATGTGAGGGACTGGTGGCTTCCAAGTGTGAATCTGGCTGTCTTTGACCCAAGGCTTCCACGTGGAGGATTGGGTTAACAGCCTGAAGAATTGACCCATCGTGATTTGAGTGACAAGGCTGACAGGGACTTTGTAGCTGCACTTTGAGAGGCTCATTTTGCTGATGGGGGACACTGGGGATCAGGGGAGGAGGGGTACGGTGGAACTTCTTCCCTGTTCCAGGGCAGATCAACCACCCTTTCTTAGCCTCCCTCACAATTCCAGATCCCCAGGATGCTCTCTCCCTGTGCTCGTGGGCATCCTCTAAGTTGTACATGTGTTAGAAAAAGATACAAAAACACAACCATGCACTCACTCCCAGCCTTCTCTCTTTCTAAGGAAGTTCAGAAAGGTAACGTCTCCACGTACACGTGAAGATGCACAAAGTTCAGTGCGTCTGTAATATAGTTGATACGATTTGAAAAATGGTAGTGAGCCTTTGCCCTGGCCTGGAGGTCAGCCCCAAACAACCTCCATGCCCCCATGCCCAGTCTCCTCAGCCCTATGTTATGCCTAGGGCCCTCTGCTCGCTGCTGCCTAGGGCTTCTCTCTATGTCCCATATGCCACTTCTCTGTACCCAACTGCTGCCTCTTTTGTCTCTTTCAATTCCAAATGCCTTTGGAGGACTTGGGAGATGGTTCAGTTAGTTAAGTGCTTGGCTTACATACGCTGGGACCTGAGTTCATTCCCTGGAACCCGTGTAGTAAATAAATAAAGCCAGGTGTGCTAGTCCATGCTTGCAACCCCAGCACCAAGGAGGCAGAGACAGGCAGCTCCTGGGAGCCTCTCTGATCAGCTAGTCTATCCCAATTGGTGAGCTCTGTCCAGATCAATGAGAGACGCTACCTCAAGGAAAAACAAACCTGTGGCAGATGATACCTGAGAGGAATAATAGCTGAGGATGTCCTCTGGCCTCCACCTGTGTATGTTCAAGTGTACATCTGCACCTGTACACATCTGTACACCTACACAAACACATACTCCCTTTTGACTGAAATATGATGGTGTTATGCTTGGAATGACCTCACTTGAGAGGTAGAAGTAAGAGGATCATGAATTCAAGGTTATCCTCAGCTACTTAGCAAGTTTGAGGCCAGCCTGCACTAAGACCCTATCTCAAAACAAAGTTTTTCAAATAAAATCAAATTGTTTTCTGCTGTAAAATCATTTTCACGTCACACTCAAGAATTCTGGGGTGGGGCAGGCGTTCAATGACAGTGTCATGGCCCAGACTTTTCTTTCTGTTCCTCTACATCCAGCCATATATGCCTTTTAGTGATTGCTTCCTGGTCACAACATAGTTGCTATGGCACCAACATTCAGTTCTGTGTGCAAGGTAAAGAAAGAGAGGTTCAGAACCAGGAAATATCTTTGATCAAAAAAAGCAAAAGCTGGGCTGGGGAAATGGCTCAGCAATTAAGGCACTTGCCTGCAAAGCCTAATGACCCAGGTTTGGTTCCTCAATTCCCACATAAAGCCAGATGTACAACATGGTACATGTATCTGGAGTTTGTTTGCAGTAGTTGGTGCACCCATTCTTTCACACACACTCTCTCTCCTTGTAAATAAATAAAGAAGTAAAATATTTTTAAAAGCTAAAGATTTCCAGAAACCCAGAGCTGACATTCTGAGGTATTTCACTGGCCAAAACATCACATGGCCACTTCTAGCTGAAAGACAAGCTGAGAAAATATTGGTCTAAAGTAAATGAGATCTGTTGACTGGGTTATAGAAATCATTTCAATCTTAAGAGGTACATGTCATCATCACCAAGGAAAAATGATATTTTAAAATTTTTTTTATTTTCAAGCAGAGAGAGAGAGAGAGAGAGAGAGAGAGAGAGACAGAGAGACAGAGAGAGAGAAGAGAGAGAGACAGACAGAGAGAATGGGCACACCGGAACATTCAGCCTCTGCAAATGAATTCCAGATGCATGGGCGACTTTGTTCATCTGTCTTTACCTTGGTACTGGGGAACCAAACCTGGGTCATCAGGCTTTGCAGGTAAGTGCATTAACTGCTGAGCCATATCTGAAGCCCCCAAACAATGTTTTGACAGAAAAGAAAGGACTTTGGGGGAAAAAGATTTTCTAGTGACTTTCTGGACATCATGGTTGGTGATAGAAAATTTCTCTGTTCTCAGTCATATCACATGCAGCTCCAAAGAGGCCCCCTGACTTCCTATGTGTATAGGTTACTTTTCTCATTCTGTGTGAAGACCAGATAGGAGCAACTGAAGGGTGGAGATTTGTTTGGGCTCACAGTTTTAGCACTATCGATGGATAGAGGCGAGGAAGGCATGACGGTGGAAGTGTTTCAGCCCATGGTGACTCCTTACTCTCCGTGGCTCAGGAAGAGCTCCAGAACAGAATCAGAGGTAGTGTGTAACCTTCACAGACCCACCCAAGGTGGTTTAGGTACATCAGTGTGGTCCCATGTACTGAAGGTTTTATAATATCCCAAAACAGTGACACAAGCCAGAAATCAAACACTCAAAACACAAATGTTTATGTGGGGGGTGAGGGGGTTTCAAATTCAAACCCAAATACCTTGACCCTGGCCTTCCCCATTCATTGTCATCTCATAATGCGAACCACATTCAGTCCAAAGTCCCCATGGTCTTTACAGTTCCAACACTGCTCAAAAGTCACCTAAAATGTCTGCTGAGACTCAGGGCAAACTTTTAGCTATGAACCCCTGTAAAGTCACAACACAAGTTCTCTACTTATAACATACATTCCTTCTTCTGTTTTTCTTTTTTTTTTTTTTTTCCTTTTGGTTTTTCAAGGTAGGATCTCGCTCCAGCCCAGGCTGACCTGGATTTCACTATGTAGTCTCAGGGTGGCCTTGAACTCACAGCTATCCTCCCACCTTGGCCTCCTGAGTGCTTCCTTATGCCTGGTCAAACATACCATTTCAAAAGGGAAGAATGGTGGCTGGAGAGATGGCTCATCAGTTAAAGGCACTTTCTTACAAAGACTGATGACCTTGATTCAATTCCCCAGCACCCACGGAAAGCCAGGGGCCCAAAGTGGCTCATGTATCTGGAGTTCAAATGTGGTGGAGAGGCTTTGTGATGCTCTCTCTCTCTCTCTCTCTGCTAGCAATAAATAAATGCATTAAAATTTTAAAAAGGGAAGAATGGGAGGACATCAAGGAAAGACTGAACCAAAACAAGATCCAAAATCAACAAGGAAAACAAGGAACCCTGGCGCTTATGTGGCCTCCTCAAGGTGGCTTCCATGGGCCTCATCAATCCTTCCCTGTGCATGACTCTGACACTTGACCTCTTATTACTTGCCCTTCCTCTGTGTATGTCTTCGTCCCTGGCAGCTCCAACACATTGTGGGCTTCCCCTTCACAGCTTCACACTCAGCTCTTAGGAGTATCTCCAACCTTTTGGCATTGTTGATACCATGTTGCCTTCTGAAAAATTCACACCCAAGAACCATGCAATTGAGCTACGAAAAATGCAAAAACTGAGACCCCATTTTCTAATGTTTTAAGTAAGTTTACAGTTCTGTGTTGGGCTGCATTCATAGCTATCCTCTAGGCCACGTAGCCTGCCTGGCCTCGCTGGCTCCGGGGTCTTCCCGCTGCCTGGCCTCGCTGGCTCTGGAATCCTTGTATTCTGAATGCCTACAAACTCTGTACCATACAGATGGTGCCAAGTTTTGTGGCTGGCTTGAGATGTAGCCAGGCCCCCTTGGTCCACAGCCACAGTGACTGGCCTCTGAGACCCTGGGTGGCTGAACCAAGGAAAACGCTTCCTTAGCTGCCCTGTTGGAGCAGGATGCTGGCGCTCTTTTCAAATGAAAGTGTCCAAATGGGTTTTCAGTTTCACACCCTGTGGTCCTTGATGTGTGGGGTCCTCATGAAGTACTGCCCTCCCAGCCCTGCCTTCGGTCCTCCTATATCTTCCTCCCTTTTCTGCTTGTGTCTCTTTGTAGTGTGTGCACATGTATGTGCCCAAGTGGCACTCCATTTGTTCATCTGCAGATGGGTGCACTTGTCTGTGGTGGCCGGAGAGTAATCTTGGGTATCTATTCCTCCATTCCTTATTTGAGCCAGAGTCTCTTACCGATCCCGGAGCTTGCTGCCCTGTGAGCTCTGGTGATTCTCAGGTCTCTGCTCCCCTGCAGGACTGGTGTCACAGACGTACATGGCAGTGTCCAGCTGTTTAGGTGGGTCCAGCAGATTGAACATGAGTGGTCTCTGAGACCTCCTCAGGCCTTCATGCTTGCCTGTGAAAGTGGTCTTAGCCACTGAACCATGAGGTGGGCACTCCCTTTGCAGATGGCATTCAGAGCTGATGAGTAACTTGTTCAGAAGTTCATTCTTTCTTTGGGTGAGGGGAATAGAGAATTTACTGATGGCTCAGATTGGGAGTTCGGGGAAGGGGGAGGGATGATATGTGATGGATTGCAGTGGTGCCAGCCAACAAATGGGGAGGGGAGGCTTTATGAGTTGAGAAGTGAGGAGTGGGGAGAGAGAGAGAGGAGGGGGAGGGAAATGGAAAGAAGTGCATATAAAAAAGGAAAGCAGAGGAGAGGCAGATGAGAGAGACGGAGACAGAGGACAATGTATCTCACTTCCAGGAAAGAGGGACAGAAAAGGGAGACCCTCTGTCTGATTCTGCACGTGGACCATCTAGCCATGAGCCTCCCCTGTTCCTTCCTCTGGGGAATGCCTCCTGCTGGGCATGGCTGTCCTGTTGTCTTCCCTGGACTTTCATGGACCAATCCATAGACCAGTCCTGTTTGCATACCTGCACCATCATCCCCTGGACCCCAGGCTCCCCGAACCCTCTACAAAGCCAGTCCTTTCTGATCAACTTGACCCATTCATCTCTGGTTCTGTGGGGCCCTTGCCTCTCTTTTGCAGAGAGGTCTCTCAATCAAGCTTTACCCCACCCCAATACTGTGGGGACCTCCACTCCTTGCCTCACTTTATGAACTGTCTCATTTTCCTAGAGACCCTTACCACTGTCTGTATTCCTCCCCAGTCGATCTCATCTTAAAACAACAAAACAAATATAAAAAATAGCCAGGTGTGGTGGTGCACACCTTTAATCCCAGCCCTCAGGAAGTAGAGGTGAGTTCGAGGCCACCCTGAGATTACATAGTGAATTCCAGGTCAGCCTGAGCTAGAGTGAGACCCTACCTCAATCCCCCCAAATAATAGATATATGTCCACTCATCCATTCTTCTAGATGCTTCTCTGCTCTTCTCCTGTCTTCTATCGCTAGGTGTCCAGCTGTAACATGAGCCTGTTTCACGGTCTCTCTGCTCTTATGTCCATTAACCCTTCAGCCCTCTGAGATCATGTGCCCTTAATGGCTTTCCCCGAGGTCACCTTATGACTCCAAACTACCAAGTTTCATGAGCTCTTTTGTGCTCCACCTTCCCTGGCCTTTCTATGGCTAGGAGCTTGAAGACAGTTTCCTGGGCCCTGACTTTCCTCCTGACTCTCCCTTCCACTCTCCCTTCATCCCTACTGCCTCTGTAAGAGAGCAGTGGTCAGAGATGCCCAGAAGCTCAGGGAGCTCACATCCCATGCGTCCTCTGCTTTCTGTATTGTCCTCTCCAGAATTCACGTGAGGTTCTTTTTGTAAAAATTAATATCTTTATTATGAATAAGTATATACATTGTATGAGCAAATCTTGTGAAGGTGTCCCCGTTTCTTGACGGGTAGAGCCACTGTGTGATAGCAGCAAGGCAAGGGTGACTCTTCTGCTATGTAGATGCAGATTCCTGGTGACCAAATATAGCCAGTATCCATCAGACGTTGGGGGAACAAAAACATGACAGACATCTATTATCAACTCTGCCTATTCATACGCACGACTTTCTAGCTAGTAAAATGACACTGCCTCAGTATCTAGTTACACTTGGTTTCTTTTCAAACATTTCTCAGCTCTTCATAGATGTAGGATCAACAGGCTTGGTTAGCGAATCCTGTTGGTATTTTTGGATAACACTAATATAGATTAATGTAGAGAGAATTGGACTCTATACAACAGGAGGCTTCCCATCCAAGAACAGAGCGTTATCTTTGGACTTACTGGAGCCTTCTTTTATGTTCTCCAGCAGAACCTGAAAAAAATTTTCTTGTAGATCAAACGATTTTGTATAAAATGTATTGGGAGACATTTAATCTCTTCTATTTTAAATTTATGTGGGATCTTTTCTTTTTCAAGTTGGTTATTGTTTTATATGGGAAACTATTGATTTTTATATGAATTAATTCTTACTGAAACTTAAATTTTTCTGAGACAGTGTTTTGTTGTTTAGTTCAGTAATCACTATGTAGCCCAGGCTAAAGTCGAACATGTGGTAATTCTCCTATCTAAGCCTCTCCAGTGCCACGATTACAGGTCCTACCATTCCAGGCTGTCGTAGTCAGACACATGCCACTGGGAGAAATCTCCAAACCAGGCACAGTTTATGGGAGGAAAGGATTTATTTGTAGCTATAGATACAGGGGAAGTTCCAGAATGCAAAAAACCTGTTCCCCTTTCACAGGTCCAAGCAGAGAGAGAAACCCATCACCAACACCACACACAGAACAACAAACAGGCAGGAGGGCCAAGGAGAGAATTTCTTCTCCTTAGGGTGGAGTCTTGCAACCCTATCCCAGACTTAATGGCTTCCTGAGTCTCTGGAATTTCCTTTCTGCACTGCCCACACAGGAAAGGATGTTGACTTCTAGCTTCTTTGAGCTTCTTTACATCCTGCCCCTTGCTGAGAGGCTGCCTTCCTGTGAACATCCTCAGAGACCCACCCAAGATAATTAAAAAGATCAAGTTGACAACAAAACCTAACCGTCACACAGGCTAACAGTGTTTTGAAAGGGGTTTACCCCATGTGTTCTACAGACAATGAGTGATCCTTTCCTGTTCTCATTTGAATGTGCACTTTCATTTCATTCATTTTCTTCTTTAATTGCATTGGCTAATAGGTCAAAACAATATTTAATAGTACATGTAAAATTGGGTATTAATGTCATGAGGATATGCAGCGTAGCCACATCAAATTCAGTGATCAAAAATAACCGTTTGCCTTTGTATGACCACAGGTCACCTGAGGGTTGGCTGATTCAGGGCCTGCTTTGAGCTGGCTTGCCTGCAGGTGGGGCCGACTCTGCTTCCCATGTTTCTTATCTCTCTGGACCAGGGAGTAAACTACAGCTTGTTCTCATGGTGATGGAGATGTGAGAGTGGCGAGGAGACATGTGAGTCTTCTTACGTTCTAGGCTCTGAATCGGCTCTGTCACTTCTGCCCACTTTCAATCTGCTACAGGTCGTTAGCATCATCCGTGGAGTTGGAAAGCTATTATGCCTTTGGGAGGGAAGCTGCAGTCACATGGGGAATGATTCAAGTCAGAGAGGAGTGGAGGCTGTGTGATAGCGTTCAAGATCCTTTGCTTGCTCCTGACTTGAATGGGAATGAGAGCCAGTCCTGAGGGTGCCAGCCTGTAATCCCAGCATGTAGGCAGAAGGAACTGGAGTTCAAGGTCAGCCTGGACTCAGAGTAAGACTCTGACACTGAACAACAAATGAGTCTAAGTTTTGGCTTGAGTTAGGAACTATACCTCTCTTCCATTATCACCCTATTTTTTAAAAATAAATATTTTTCATTTATTTTTTTTGCAAGCAGGGAGACACACAGAGAGAATGGGAACACCAGGGCCTCCAGCCACTGCATATGAACTCCAGATGCATGTGCCACTTTGTGCATCTGGCATACATGGGTACTGGGGAATTGAACTCAGGTAGTTAGGCTCTGGAGGCAAGTGGCTTAGCTGCTGAACCATCTCTCCAGCCCATCACTCTATTTTATTAACAGTTTTATTTTGTTTTTCAAGATAGGGTCTCATTCTGGCCCAGGCTGACCTAGAATTCACTATGTAGTTTTAGGGTGGGCTTGAACTCACGGCAATCCTCCTACCTCTGTCTCCCAAGAGCTTGGATTAAAGGTGTATACCACTATACCTGGCCCAAGAAACAAAATAGGATTTTTATCAACTGTTCTTTCAGCATTTATGGAAAATGAGTGATTTTCTTTGATATGATGAATTATATGAACTCTACAATAAAGAAACATCTTTCATGATAAGAATAATCCCCTGCCTTGCTTGTGGCACACATCCCCTCTAAGATACACATGTTCTGCTTGTTAATATTCACTTAGGATTTTTATATTAGCATTGTCTAAGACGTTGTATACAGTCTTTTTTTACATACACTTTTGTATATACTTTTCATAGTTGGACTTTTTTGCTTGTGCATAGGTACATAGGTGTAGAGGTGTAGAGGTAATGTGGTGTGTGTGGTGTGTGGCGTCTGCACAGGTATGTGCCCTTGTGGCAGCCCATGTGCTCATTTGCAGTGGTCACAGACCAGTGGTAAGTGTCCCTTCCATCGCTCTTCTGCCCCCTCTTCATTTGAGTGGAGGAGTCTCTTCTAACACTGGAGCTTACTGATGTTCAAGAGCCTGGCCAATTCCCTGGTCTCTGCTCTCCTTTGGGGGACTGGGGTCACATGGACACACCCAGGTATGTACGCAGGCTCTGAACATTCAGCCTTGAGTGGTTTCAGGCCCCCTCAGATCCTCATGCTTGCCTAGGATGTGCACATAATTACTGAGCCATTTCTCCAGCCCAATATATATATTTTTAAGCCGAGAGAGAGAGAGAGAGAGAGAGAGAGAGAGAGAGAGAGAGAGAGAGAGAGAGAAGAGAAAGAGAATGTGTGAACCAGGGCTTCCATTCGCTGCAAACTACAGATGCATGTGCCAGCTTGTGCATCAGGCTTTATGTGGATACTGGAAAATTGAACCCTGGGTCCTTAGGCTTTACAGGCAAGCGCCTTAACCGCAGAGCCATTTTTCCAGCCCACTTGGACCTTTTGACTCTACCGTGTTGTGAAACTGATATGTATTCAGTAGAAACACATGCGTTTTTCCTTGAAGATCAATACACAGAACACACTCTTTCACACTGCTGGGCAAGACCCCAGGTTCCTCCCTGAGTCAGGGGAAACAGCAGAGTCTGTGGTGTGCCTTGTTAAGCTGTGACATGTGGTAGGCCAGGAGCAGGAAGAAACGGGCTTTCTACTTTGGTGTTTGCTCTTTGTGATGGGTATCTAGGGACATGCCCATCCCCAGCTTCAGAACACCTGCGTTACCTTTTCTTCTTGTCCTACCACTTTTGGGGTTTTTATGGTTTCGCTAGATTTTTCAGCTTCAGGATCCCACCCTGCCACAGCAGGCAGGAGCAACTTAAGCAGCCAGCCTCTTGGAAGCTTGGTGGATTCTTGGCCAGGAGGCTGATTTTATAATGGCCAGTGCTCCCGGACCCTCTCCACTCCATCCCTGTGGACTGGAATACTAACATATCCTATCTATTCGGGGGTTCGTGTTCAGCATTTATGTTTTCCTTCAAAATCACCCATTTTGTCCATGCATTTCACATTTATTTTCGAAGCATTGAGCTGAGTAATCGTTTGTAATTCTTTGCATTTCCACTTTACGTGGTTAGTTCCCCATTCTCATTTCTAATCATGTATATTTGTGCTTTTCTCTCTTGATTAGCTTCGCTAGTTGCTCATCTAGTTTATTCTTTGAATGTTTTGCCCAAGCTGGAAAGCCTTCATCCACCCAAACCCACCTGTACCTGTGTCTCCCCCCACAGCCATCCTCTTCCCTTAAGGCTAAGCTCACCTCCACCTCAATCCTGTCTCTGCCTCTGCTCCTGAAATTTGCTCCACACTCACCCTAGTCCTTCACTTCTCTTCAGTGCCACCCTCTGACATCTTTCCTAACAACCCATAAGCATTCTCCAGCTTCTCCCATCTAGGGGACCCTTATGTCTAAGACGTACCCTAGGCATATGTCTGAGGTCAATCTTTCCTGAGGCCCATGAGGGTCTTCCCAATGTCCACCCAAGCATTGACCCTGTTGCATGCCCTGGGGAGACCTGAGCAAAAGTCTATTCATCCCAAATAGGACAGCAATGACAAACAAAGGGAACAATTCCACTAAAGTCTAGCCTGGTGGAACCAATGAAGTAGCCTGGCTGAGGACATACAGAAGCATGGATGACTCAAAAGGCAGCTATGTCCCCAGGAAGCCACCCAGAACGGGTGAGAACTTACTTCCTGGGACTCCCTTTATGTTCCACAGGCAGCTCTGTTGATAGGAAGGTCTCCTTTCCCCAGAAGTCCTTAGTCATTATATAATCTTGTGTGTGCGGTGGTGGTGGTGGTGT
>PVHP010029393.1:0-22418 GCA_004024765.1 Zapus hudsonius
AACTCTTAAGTCCCCACAGCTTTCAATTGAGCCATAATACCAAAAATAAACCCGTAATGGCACAGAACATTCACAATGCAAAACATGAGGCACAGCAAAAACAGATTGACCAATACAAGATTTAAAACAAACAGGGCACCATCAATCTCTAACTCCAAGTTCAATGATTCTAACCAATAACACAAGTCTCTTGGAGATTAAATTCCGCCCCTCCAGCTCGGCTACTCACAGTCCGGGAAAATGTCATCCGGTGCTGGCAGCTCGCCTTGGCACCCATCCATAGTCCTGGAATTCTTTGGGTCTCCATTGCAACCCACAGCTCATCCTCATGGCTCCATTGGGCTCCATGCAGGCAACCTTGCACACCTGCTTCACATGCCGATGGCCATTTTTCAAAAACAAAACTCTGTTGCAAATCCAATGACCCTCTCTTTCTAACCCATCTCCATTCCACAGAACCAGATGGGCTACCAACTTGTTAATCCAGGGGGGATCAAAGCATTCAGGCCCCTTACTTCAAAGAGTCTGCATTCTTCCTGTTGTTCCAATACAGACCAGCTGGCTGAATCTCAATGGTTGTCATCTCTCAAACAATTGCAGATGAATGGGCAGCAGTTTCGACCCAAAGATCTTCCTTTCTGTGCCATCTCCATCTGCTCACACCAGTCCATCTTTACGTAAAACAACCCTGCACAGGTTCCCAGGACACAGGCAGGCAGAATGCAGCAAGCCTCTCACGCAAACTGCTTCTGGCACAGTCCTGACAAAGTTCTTTCTTACCCTTGTAAGCCAAACCTCACAGTCCATAGTTCTCATTACATTCAAGCCTTTAAACTCTGACCAGAATGATCCAATACTCTGTACTTATAGCACTGCAAGGCACTTCTTAGGACAAACTTTCCAATCTGTCCACATTCCTTCTGCAGATCACTTCCAAAAGCCCAAAGCCACAAGATCAGGGTTCCAGCAGCAACAGATGACCCCACGTCCTGGTACCAAAACTGTTGTGGTCAGCTTTCTAGTTGCTGCGCAGAAAGAACCCAAACAAAAGTGGCTTGTGGAGGAATGGGTTTATTTGGCTTACGGACTCGGGGGGAGACTCCATTCTGGCAGGGAAAACGATGGCATGAGCAGAGGGCTGGACATCACCTCTGCCACAGCACTGCAAACAGCGGCAGGAAGGTGTGCCAAATTAGCAAGGGGAAGCTGGTTTATAACCCCATAAGTCCGCCCCCAACAACATAGCTTCATCGAGGTTGTAAAACCCAAACTGCCATCAGCTGAGGATCCATCTATCAGAACACATTCATTTGTTTGTGGGGGACACCTGGATCAAACCATGACACAAAGGAACTCCAGACACATGCACCCCCTGTGTATCTGGCTTTACTTGGGTACTGAGGAATCAAACTCAGGTCCTTAGGCTTTGTAGGCATGTGCCTTAACCGCTGAGTAACCTCTTCAGCCCCCAGCTTCTTTTTTCAAAAAAAAACTTTATTATCCATAATTAGATATATTGTATGAGCAAATTTTATGATGGTACCCCCATTTCCCTCCTCCCTGTACCCAATCCACTGGGGATTCTCCTCGATGGGCATACTGGATCAGTCCATGGAGTAGAGGGTTATGAATTGCTCTAGAGGTAGCCAGTTCCTGCCCCCCACCCTTTGTGTGTTGTTGCAGAGGGGGGCAATATCTCTGGATATTCTTCCCCAATATGGCTCTTAAATTCTTTCTGCCCCTTTTTCTGCTCAGTTTCCTAAGTCATGGTGGGTGAGTTTTGAGCCTGCTTTGTTGTTGAGGTCTTTAGTGTCTCTGGGCTTCTGCTTTGGGTTGTGTTGGGTTTCATTGGTGTCTATCTCCATTGATCTTTCATGGGTTATCTGACTTGCTGTGGTGACAGGTCTCTTGCTCATCTCGACACTTTCTCATAGGTTTCATTTGGAGCCTACATGATAGGCCAGGGGTGGTTCATCTCTTGCCAGGATGTCAGCCATCATCCAATATCTTATTGGTGGAATTGGGTTGTCCATGGCTCTCTCGCTGCCTTCTGAAAAATACAAACAGAATCTCCATCGGAGAGTGAGATCAGTGTAGGTTAAATAAGACAAACATTGCTAATTTGGCAAAATTCTAATGGATGTAGCCTCTCTGTAGATCTCTGGTAGTGGGAAATTCCCCTTGGAGCCTGGGTTCTTGGTCCCCATACGATTTTGCCATAGATACCAGTTCCAGTTAAGGGTTCCTTGTCACTGAGTGGATCTCTTAACCAATCTAAAAGCCATTGATTAACCACCTAGGTTTGGTGCCACTATTGCACAGATGAGTACTTCTTGACTTGCTGGTCTCTTCCATATAGCAGTGTGTTCGGCATTCTTGTGACATCAGTCTGAATTGTATATTAATGGAGAAAGCTCTGCTTTCTCCAAATATATTGGACAATTTCCCCTGGCAGCCTGTGTAGCACCTTCTAGCACTACTCATACTACCAACTGGGAGCCCAGCTTCTTTATTTAATGTGTATGTATTTGTACATGTTTGCATGTTTGTGCCTGCTTGTGGAAGCCAGACCTCAGAGACCCTGTCCACTTCTTTTTTGAGACAGAGTTTCTCATTGACCTAAAGCTCACTAATTAGGCTAGACTGGCTGGCCAGTGACCTTCAGGAATCCTATCTCCCCTGTGCTGATTATAAGCACACACCACTGCACCTGACATTTATGTGGGTCCACAAAGCGAGCAAGCACTTTACCTTTTGAGTGCCCAGCCCTGCCTCCTCTTTTGGTGTCTTTCCTTCAGGCCTGTGAACAACTTTTCCCTTGAGCACATGCTTTGTCTGATGTAGCTTTCTTGCCACACAGCTAGCGGAGTGATTCTACAATGGCCTGAATAGAATCAGCACAGCCTCAGCTCCAGCCTCCTCGTGGGGGTTCTGTTCCAGAACAGACCTCCAGAATTTCATTACTTTTCTTTGCTTATGCATGTGTGTGTGGTGTGTGCATATGTATGTTTGTCTGTGTATATGCAGTGCATGCATGAGAATGCCTGTTCCTGTGGAGGCCAGAGGTAAACACCAGTGTCTACCTCCTTTGTATTTCCCTTATTTATTAAGATAGGGTCTCTTGTTGAACCTAGAGCTCATTGATTCTGGCTGCCAATGGGCTTCAGAGATTCCCTGTCTCTGCCTCCCTGGCACTGGAATTACGGGTATGTGTGCCATCATGCCAGGCATTTAACCTGGATGCTGGGGATCTGAGCTCAGGTTCTCATGCTTATGAGGTAAGCACTTTGCCCACTGAGCCATCTCTCCAGAATGTACTGTGTCTTATTTTCTCCAGAACGGCAATGAAGCCCTACCCTAAGGGAACAGTCTGGAGTCTGTGCACAGTACTGTGTTCCATACTGGGAAGGGAAAAGTCTAGAAGCCATGGGGTTTCTGAGCTAGTTGGGGAGAGATGACCTTAGGGAAGCTATCAGGCACACCAGAGCTTGCAAATTTTCCGGGAGTAGGAGAAAAAAAAAGGTGGAGAAATATGGTTGAGGGATGGTCAATAGAAGCTGGGTTCAGTGAGGAGGGTGATCTGATTTTAGAGATTGGCTAGCATATTGGGTCAAGTTGGGGCCCATGTAGAACCCTGTGGGAGAGAAGTCATAGCCTTGCTTCCAGCCTCTGTTTTCCTATTTATATTCAGTAAAAAAAATTTTTTTTTTTGAGGTAGGATCTCACTCTAGCTCAGGTTGACCTGGAACTCACTCTGTAGTTTCAGGCTGACCTGGAACTCACAGCGATCCTCCTACCACTGCTTTCTAAGTGCTGGGATTAAAGGTGTGTGTTACCATACCTGGCTGATTTTTTAATTTTTCTTTGGTTTTTCGAGGTAGCTCGCTCTAGCCCAGGCTGACCTGGAATTCACTCTGTAGTCTCAGGGTGGCCTCGAACTCACAGTGATCCTCCTACGTATGCCTCCCGAGTGCTGGGATTAAAGGCGTGAGCCACCATGCCCGGCCCCGGCTTTAATTTTTAAATATTAACTAATTAGAAAGAAAGTGGGGGAATAGGAGCACCAGAGCCTCCTGACACTGCAAATGAACTCCAGATGCACTCTGTGTATCTGGCTTTATATGGATACTGGGGAAATTGATCCCAGGCCATTAGGCTTTGCAAGCAAGTGTCTTTAACTGCTGAGCCATCTCTCCAGCCTTGCTTTCCTATCTGTAAATTGCTTGGAGATGGAGGCCAAGATTTACTAGATGGCTCCAGGCTATTCTCCCATCTCTGATGTTCTTTGAAGATAGGTTGGTTACCTAGGGTTTAATTGAGTTCTGTCTCCCCTTCTGGGATGTAGAATGGGAGGTGGTCAGCCCAGCACAGTCTGTTTTGTGCATGTTAGCAGGTGTCAGTTATAGGAGGAAATTTTTTTTGTGGTAAACCAGGAAGCTAGCTTGGCTTTCTTTCTTATAGGAACCTTCTAGAGCTTTTCAATGGCAACTCTATATTGAGAGTCGTAAGAGGCAGAGAAACCATGAAATGTTTCCCAAACATCATTTACCACAGGACTAAAATTTTTTGTAGACAGGGTTTCAGATAGTAGTCAGTCAAGAGTGGTCTTGAATTCTTTTTTTTTTGTATGTATGTGTGTGTGTGTGTGTGTGTGTGTGTGTGTGTGTGTGTGTGTGTTTCAAGATAGTGTCTCACTCTAGCCCAGGCTGACCTGGAATTCACTATGTAGTCTCAGGCTGGCCTCAGTCTCAGAGATCCTCCTACCTCTGCCTCCTGAGTGCTGGTACTAAAGGTGGCCACCACCATGCCTGGTCTGGTCTTGAATTCTTTCTTTCTTTCTTTCTTTCTTTCTTTCTTTCTTTTTTTTTTTTTTGTTTCGAGGTAGGGTCTCGTTCTAGTCCAGGCTGACCTGGAATTCACTATGTAGTCTCAGGGTGGCCTTGAACTCAAGGTATTCCTCCTACCTCTGCCTCCCTAGTGCTGGGATTAAAGGCGTGCACCACCATGCCCGGCTTGGCCTTGAATTCTTGATCCTCCTGCCTCTACCTGCCCAAGTGCTGGGAGGCAGTGCACCGTCACACCCAGCTTCCTGAAAGACCTTTTTTACATGGCGTTTTCAAGGCCTGGTAGCTGAGAATCATGCTTAGTTGGGTCTAGCTTATCAAGAAACCCTCCTGCTCTCACATGACAGTTTTAGGCATCTCCTGTCACGCCTGAATTCCTGCCCCTTCAAGGGCTTCCTTTCCTGGCCTCCACCTTTCCTGGATGCTGCCCGCCTCAGGGCCATTTCCTCTTCTCTCCTCAGGGTGCTCTTCCTTGTGCTGGGCTTTGGCTTCCTCCTGGCTCACCCTGTGGAGGACTGAGCCTTCAGTTCTGCTGTCCCTTCCCTTAGCCTTCTCTGTTCGCTGAGGATTTGAAGGGCACAATCTGGATGTTCCTGGCAGTCTTATGCTGTAGTTTCCCGGTTCCTAATTCCAGGCTCTGGCCCCGTATTTCCCAGCCCCAACCAACAGGCCAATTCCTCAGCCTCAACAGTCTGGCTCCCAACTCCCAACTCGTACACTTTCATCTGCAGCTCCAAACCCTAGTCCCACTTCCCACTCCTGGCGTGCAGCCTTCTTCTCCAAAGTGGTTTCTGACATTCTGAGTCCTCAAGGGTTAAGAGGCAGTCCTTTTCTTCTCTCTGGCTGCAGCTGCAACCTACTTGGTTTTTGGGCAGGAGACAGGAGTCTGGACCAGAGGAAAGCAATTGAACCTATCAGGGTGAACCCTAGGAGATGAGGACAAGTATTCAGAGGAGAGTAATGCCCCCCCCCCCAGCTTGGTTCAGGGTGAGGGAACCCGTTTGAAGGTAAAGGTGCAGGTTATAAGTATAAAGAGTTTAGGAAGGTAAGTGAAAGGTGTGATGGGGGAATTCTAGTCAATTTTCTGTTGTCAGCAGCACAATACTACAGACTGAGTAAATTATAAAGAAAAGAGGTTTGAGGTGGAAGGGGTGAATCTGGTCATGGTCCTGAGGTAGGACAGAGCATCCCAGAGTGACAGTAAGGTTCATGCATGTGTGTCTTTTGGTCTCCCCCCACTCTATTTTTTTTTAAATCTTGCAAACCAAATATTCGTTTTCAAATGTATTTTCTAAATAAACTAAATATTTTAGGTATTAGATTTATTCTTTCCTTTTTAAAATATTAATTTTTTCTTTTGAAGCAGACCCAGGCTGACCTGGAACTCACTCTGTAGTCCAGGCTGGCCACAAACTCATGGTGACATCCCTACCTCAGTCTCCCTAGTTCTTAATCTCAGCTCTTGGGAGGCAGAGGTAGGAGGAAGCCACCACAACCCCATCACTCTTGAATTCTGTGTGTCTGCAAAATCAACTCCATGTAGATACCAAGGTCTGCTGCCTACACAAGCTCACCTGAACTTGTTGAATGGATCATTTGGCTAAAAGCTGGGATCTGGAGGCAGCTCTGGGCAGTGAGGCCCCAGGAACCACAGTACTTGAAGTGAATGTGCACTTCTAGGCCTCTGGAGAGTGGGGTGGCCTGAGAGACCTTTGAGATGAGCTTTTTCCAGTTACCTCACCAGTTAGCACATGGGACAGTCTCATCTGTAGACATTTGTAGTTTGACTATACCCTACTGTCCCGAGCATACTGTGTATTAGTCAGGGTTCTCTAGAGGAAACAGAGTTGATAGAATGGATTATAATAAAAGGGAATTTATTGGGGTAATTTATGACAGTCCAACAATAGCAGTCTGCAGGCCCACAGGTGAAGAACCCAGTAGCTGTTCAGTCCATGTGTCTGGAGGCCTCAGCAGTCCCAATCCAGCCCAGAAGGCCTGATGGCTCCCTGGGGAGCGGCTGCTCTTTAGTCCACAATGTGAGGCCTAGGAAAGGGTTCCAATGTTCAGGAAGGGCAGCAGAACAGGATGCAAGAGCAAGTCACAAACAAGCACCAGCACTGGGGGTGGGGTGGGGGGAGGAAGAGGTTTTCCTTCCCGTCAAGCTTCCTTATATTTATTCCCCTTGGAAGGCCCATCCACTGGGGGGAGAGGGGGGAGGGCAACTCTGGAGAAGGGAACGCCTCTCTTCTCCAAAATCCCAAAAGGATTTTGTCAATCCTTCCTGCAGGCAAACTCAGAGACCCACCCAAGATTACTATGGATTTTTTAAAAAATGTTTTTCAAGGTAGGATCTTGCTCTAGCCCAGGCTGACCTGGAATTCACTCTGTAGTCTCAGGGTGGCCTAGAACTCATGGTGATCCTCCTACTTCTGCCTCCCGAGTGTTGGGATTAAAGGCGTGCACCACCACGCCTGGTTTACTATGGATTATTACATAGATCAAGTTGACAAATTTAACCATCACATACTATTTTGCTTCTTTTTTTGTCACACTGTGAATTTTCTAAATCTTTTCACTCTGCTTTTCATCTCACTGTAAATCTGAATAAAATTAGACCCATGCCACAGCCCGCACGCTTCATTGCTTTGAAATTTCTACTATGCTAACTAGTTCATCATTTTAAAGATTACCGTATCATAAAGACTTAAGGCATGGGCACAGTGCATTCAAGTTCTTTGCCATGGTGTAACGAGGGTGACTTCTAGTTCAATTTCCAGTTGAATTCCCATTTATGTCTGAAAATAGGTCCTTTATCTTCTTGTCTTCCAGGTCCTCAGTAGATTCCCCCATAATGCTGCATTTATACCATCCTAGGCTTTACATTTTATTTATTTATTTATTTGCAAGTATAAAGAGAGAGAAAGAGAAAGAGGGAGGGAGGGAGAGAGAGAAAGAGAGAGAGAGAAAAAAACAAAGAGAATGGGCATGACAGGGCCTCCAGTCACTGCAAATGAACTCCAGAGGCATATGTTACTTTGCGCATCTGGCACTGGGGAACTGAACCTGGGTGGTTAGGTTTTGCAGGTTAAGTGCTTAACCACTCAGCAATCTCTCCAGCCTCATCCTAGGCTTTTTATAGTCTTTTCAAACCTTCTAGCCAGGCTGGCCATGAGTTTGATTTGTAGCTGAGGATGACCTTGAACTCCTGATCCTCCTATTTCTACATCCCAAGTGCTGGGAGCCTTCTCCAAATTCTTCTAACTTCTGCCTGTAATCCAATTCAAAGGTACTTCTGTATGTTCAGATATTGGTTATTTGCTACAATCCCATTTCTTGTACCAAGTTAAATTTTTTATTTTTATTTTTAAGCAGAGAGAGAAGAGATAGAGAGTGAGAGAGAGAGAAAGGGTGCACCAGGGCCTCTAGCCACTGCAAACAAACTCCAGATTTATGTGACACGGTGCATCTGGCTTTATTTATTTATTTTTTTAATATTTTATTTATTCATTTTCAAGTATAGATACAGAGAGAGCGAGAGCGAGAGAAAGTGAGAGAGCACCAGGGCCACCACCTTGTAAGTCTGGCTTATGTGGGTAATGGGGAATTGAACCCAGGGCCTTAGGCACTGGAAGCAAGTGCCTTAACCGCTGAGCCATCTCTCCAGCCCCTGGTGCATCTGGCTTTATTATGGGTACTGGGGAATTGAACCCAGGTTGTTAGGCTTGCAGGCAAGCACCTTAACCACTGAGAAACCTCTGCAGCTCTTGTACCAAGTTTTATCTTATTCCTTCTTCCTCTTCAACCTTGTTTTTTTTCTCCTTTCACTCCTGCCCCTCTTCATCTTCCATATAATGAGGTGTCCAAGGCAGAGTAACCTAATAAGGAAATATTTTAAAAATATTCTATTCATTTGAGAGAGACAAAAAGGAGAGAGAGAGAGAGTGAGAGAGAGAGAGAGAGGAGAGAGAGAATGGATACATCAGGGCCTCCTTCCACTGTGAAGTAATTCCAGATGTATGCACCATTTGTGCATCTGGCTTTATGTGGGTGCTAAGAATGGAACCTGGGTCATTAGACTATGCAGGCAAGCGCCTCAACCACTGAGCCATATCTCCAGCCCACTTTTCACTTTAAAAAATATTTGCAAAAAATATTTGCAAGGAGAGAGAGAGAGAGAGAGAGAGAGAGAGAGAGAGAGAGAGAGAGAGAGAGAGAGAGAATGGATATGCCAGAGTCTCCTGCCTCTGCAAACAACTCCAGATGCATGTACCACTTTGTGCTTGTGCATCTGGCTTTTACATGGGTACTGAGGAATCAAACACAGGCCAGTAGGCTTTGGAAGCAAGGGCCTTAACTGCTGAGCTACCTCTTGAGCCCTCAAACTACTTTTATACTTAGTCTGTGGGGTCTCTTCCTCTTGGGTCTCCTCTCACTTCCTTAGCTGCTGTTCCTCCATTCTCTTTTTCTGATAGAGTTCTTCATCTTCCCACTCTCTAGATTTTGAGTGTCTGGCCTTAATCAACTCACCCACTGCCAGATGACCTATGCCATCCACTGACTGATAGCTCCCAAATTTCTATCTCTATCCCAGGTTCTCCACTGCATACTAGATTTGTAGATTTCCTCATCTGTAAAATGGGGATAATGACATCTCTACATCATAGGACTGTTATGAGTTCAGGGATATAAAGGGTTAGAAAAGTGCATGGTTCAGAGTATTGTGCTTTTATTTTTTTAATTTAATTTTGTTTTTTTTCGAGGTAGGGTCTAACTCTAGCCCAGGCTGACCTGGAATTCACTATGTAGTCTCAGGGTGGCCTTGAACTCATGGTGATCCTCCTACCTCTGCCTCCTGAGTGCTGGGATTAAAGGCTTGCGCCACCATGCCTGGCTTTAATTTTTTATCTATTGAAACAAATTTTGTGTATGTGTGATGCTGGGTATCATGCTAGGTAAGCACTTCACCACTGAACGACACCCCCAGCCCAGAGTGAGCTCTATGGCTGCAGCTGTGATCACTGTTGTCACTGTCATTATTCCTGCTGCCAGCTCTATTTGGATGTCTAGAATCATCTCAGACATGACTCATCCCACCCCCCAAACTCGCTCTATCTGCAGCATTGTCTATCTCAGGAGATGACAACTTGATCCTTCTAGAAACTCAGGACAAAGATGTTGGAGTCATCTTGTCTTCATTCTTTCTCTCACATGCCAAATCTAATTTAATAGGAAATCCTATATGTATTGTCTCTTCCTAAAACATATATAAATAAATATATCTAAATATATAAATATATTCAGCATGTGGCCACTGTGGCCTTTGGGTTACTACCTCTATAATGTCTTCCTGCTTCTACCTTTCTACCCAGATTGACCTAAGCTTTCTTCTCAATACAACATTCAGAAGGTTCCTTTTGGTATATAAGTCAAGTCATGTCCCTTAGCTCTGTGAAATACTCCGACTTCTCATCTTTTTCAGTGTAGAGTGGACCTATGAGCTGTCACTGCTTCCTCTTGACCTTCTTCTCTCTGTTATAGCCACACTGGCCTTGCTTTCTTGGAACATGCCCAGCACTCTCATGCCTCAAGGACCTTGTACTACTGGTAATTTTCCCTGGCAAAACAATTACATTTCTAAAGATGAAGGTAGATTATGTGTCTGGGGATGTACCTCAGTTGATAGAGTGATTCCCTAGCACACATGAGGCTGGGTTTGATCCCCAGCACCACCAGTATTCGCTGTGGTGGCAAACATATGTATAACATGCCAGCGCTTAGGAGGTCGAGGCAGGAAGATCAGGAGTTCAAGGTCATCTTTGACTACATAGTGAACTCAAGGCCAGTCTGGGCTACATGAGACTATGTTTCAGAAAAAGAAAGAAAATGAAGATTAGGACAGAAACTGTACAGAGTTGGGACAGTGATCCACATAGAAAGAGCCAGAGACCTTGACAGGGACCAGATTAAAAAAGTTATTGAAAGCTGGGGAAATGGTCAGCAGTTAAAGGTGCTTGCTTGCAAAGCCTGGCAGCTGGGTTCATTTCCTCAGCACCTACATAAAGCCAGATGCACAAAGTGGTTTATGCATCTGGAGTTTGTTTGCAGTGGCAAGAAGCCCTGGTATGTCTATGTTCTCTCTCTCTCTCTCTCTCTCTCTTTTAAAGGAAAGGCCTTTTAAAAATTTATTTATTTTCAAGCAGAGAGAGAGTTAGAGAGGAGAGACAGACAGAGTGAATTGGCATGCCAGGGCCTCCAGCCACTGCAAACAAACTCCAGATGCATGTGCCAACTTGTGTATCTGGCTGTACGTGGGCACTGGGGAATGGAACCTGGGTAATTAGGCTTTGCCAGCAGAAGGTATGTCTGCATACCTCAATAAGGTGTTACTATGAGGCCCCTCCCCCATGCTAAGCTGGCTGAGCTGATCTCTACAAAGGCTCTGCTGACATGCTCAGATAAATGGGAACTTTTAAATTCTTGATAAATAAGAAAAGATAGGTACAAAAATTGCTTAAGTTTAAATTCAATTCATTTGATTTCTAGTCAATTTGTGAAGCTTTTTTTCTATAAAACATTTATTCAAAGTAAATTAAGCCTCATGATACATATGATATTTTTACAGAGCTGAGGCAGGGGGATGACAGATAATGTTTACTGGGCTAATAGAAAGATTCCCACTTCTGGGTTATTCAAAGGCACCTTTCTGATTATACAATGTTCTGACTTTAACTATGATAGACTTTTGTTTTCTCAGGTTAACCTCGATCAATTTTGAAAATTCTACCAAGGGTGGTTTGTCAAATATTGTGATGGTTAAGTTTTGATGTCAACTTGACCTTTCAAGTAATCTTGGGTGGGTCTCTAGGATGTTTACAGGAAGGCAGCCTCTCAGCAGGCGGCAGGATGTAAAGAAGCTCAAAGAAGCTAGAAGTAAACATGCTTTCCTGTGTGGGCAGTGCAGGAAGGAAATTCCAGACTCAGGAAGCCATTAAGTCTGGGATAGAATTGCAAGACCCCACCCTACGGCTATTTAAAGGTGAAAGAATTCTCTCCTTGCTCCCCTGCCTGTTTGCTAGTGTGTGTGTGGTGTAGGTGGTGGGTTTTTCTCTCTGCTTCGACCTGTGAAAGGGGAGCAGCCTCTTCTGCATTTTGGAACTTCCCCTGTAGCTATAGATACAAATAAATCCTTTCCTCCCAAAAACTGCCTGATTTGGAGATTCATCCCAGCAGTGTGTGGCTGAATGTGACAAATATATTCAAAGGTTTTAAAGGTAACAGATCATTCTCAAATATGGTAAATGTGTTAAGTATGACTTGTCTCAGAGATCATTATGTGTTGCCTATACATCATGAAACCATTAACAGGAGGTATCTTATATCCATAGATTATAAACTCTATAAATAAATGCTAATAAGTATTACATGGTTTGTCAGTTTTCTTAAAATTATATTCATAGAGGTGTTACATACAAAAAATGCCCAATTTTTCTGATACTAGACTATATATTTTCTACTATTAGATGAAAGTTAAGTCAATTTAGTATGATTTCTCTGAATTCTATAAAGGATGAGAGACTAAGTTCTATGGACAAATAAATGTTAGATGCCAGTTTTTCTGTAAAAGCCAACTACATGTGCTAGCTCTCATGTACTAAACAATAGAAAAGACACATGTCAATGTGCGCAGCCTAATTCTGTCTCCAAAACAGAGCTCTTTTGGAGATAGACCAAGAAGCAGACATATTTCCCAATGCTTCCTCATTAACCAGACTGGCCCTCTGGTTAATGACAAATGTAAGGGAAATAATAACACAAGGAGATTTATATATTCATATATATATATATATATATATATATATATATATATATATATATATATATATATTTGGTTTTTAGAGGTAGGGTCTCACTCTAGCCCAGGCTGACCTGGAATTCACTATGTAGTCTCAGGGTGGCCTTGAACTCATGGTGATCCTCCTACCTCTGCCTCCCAAGTGCTGGGATTAAAGGCGTGTGCCACCACGTCTGGCCTATATATTCTTTATGATGCTAAAGTCCATGATTATATTGGGTAAACTGAGCCAAAAGAGAAAGACATAAGGTTTTTTTCCTCATCTATTGCTCAATGTTTAGAGACATTGACTACTGTAAATGCTGTATGTTTTCTGCTGCTTATAAAAACAAAGAAGGGAGAATACCCCTAGAAAGTGTTTTACTTATAAGTCTGTTAAGGATCAGGCTCTTCAATGGTTAGTTACTTATCAATGGTAATACTCATCCAAGATGGGTAAGACTTGTTTCTAGGGTTCCAACCTAAGACAGACACAGTCCCACCTTGCCATTTTTAAAGAAAGTAAAAAGGGGGACCTGTGGGGAGCTGCTTATGTCTTCACTGCGCCACCACACCCAGCTAAAACATTTTTAAAGAGGGATTTCCCTCAATAACTGAGAGAAATATAGGAAGGAACTATACTCCTATCCTCTTTGGAGCGGTCTAAATAGAGTCTTGCCTTACCTACTTCCCTTGTTAGGACCCTTATTTGGCTTATTAGTCTTGCTATCACTAGGACCTTTTCAACAAACTAATGACCTTCCTCCATCAACAAATAGATGCCATAAAGATGCAGCCTATCCAGGTTCATTATAATAAACTCGAGATGGCCGACGATGAAAATTACAGTCATCATAAATAAAATAACTGCTGGACTGGTTAGCCAATGACAGGTAAGAGAACATTGCATTCCTGGCACAGCCCCACCAATCTAAGACAGGAGCCCCACCATTTGCTGCTGGGTTATACAATGACGGGTAAAGGGGGGCTCGAATGCCGATGGATTCAAGTCAACCTAAGACAGAGCAGGGACGGTAGAGTCTCTGTATCCAAGATGGGTAAAACTTGTTTCTAGGGTTCCAAC
Organism: Zapus hudsonius; assembly: GCA_004024765.1. NCBI lineage: Eukaryota > Metazoa > Chordata > Mammalia > Rodentia > Dipodidae > Zapus > Zapus hudsonius. Next base: position 13,763 of record PVHP010029393.1, read on the forward strand.
CGAAGACAGACACAGTCCCACCTTGCCATTTTTAAAGAAAGTAAAAAGGGGGACCTGTGGGGAGCTGCTTATGTCTTAACTGCGTCAATGTCATTTTGAAGGTCTCTGCCATTTTTTCTACTAACCAGAGCCAAGTTTTCTATTTCCCCGCTTTAGTTTTCCTTCTCCTGCTGATTAGGCTCTTTCCTAGAAATCACATGATCCCTCCTTGCAGTCAGGTCAGCAGTTCCTACACAAACATCCACGTATTTCCTCCTGTGAGAGGGTTTATAAGCTTCTGCCTGAGCTCCAATAAAGTGAGACTTGATTAAAATTTTGTCTAGTCTCCATTCTTCGTGTCTCTTGTCCCTTTTCATTCTCACCCCCCTCCCTTAGGGTCTTCGTTGACTGACCTGCAGGCCAGGTCATGCCACCATGTCTGGCTTTTTTCCCCCCAGGTAGAGTCTCACTTTAGCCCAGGCTGACCTGGAACCCACTCTGTAGTTCCAGGCTGGTCTTGAGCTCACACTGATCCTCCTTCTGCCTCCCTAGTTCTTGGATTAAAGGTATGCACCACCACACTGAGCAAATATATATATTTTTTGGTTTTTTGAGGTAGGGTCTCACTCTAGTCCAGGCTGACCTGGAATTCACTATGTAGTCTCAGGGTGGCCTCGAACTCACAGCAATTCTCCTACCTCTGCCTCCGAGTGCTGGGATTAAAGGTGTGCGCCACCACGCCCGGCTGAGCAAATATTTTTGATTAAGCTTCTATTACATCTCTAGCAGATAGAGCCCTGATTGAGGAGGCATGTCACTGGATGTGGATCTTGAGTCCAGCCCTACTAGGTGTGTGGAGAGCCAGTTTGAGCTCTGGCTGTTTGTGCTTGCTGGTGTTGGCTTCTCTCTCTGCTGAAGTGAGCCAGCTTCTTTCCCTATGGTGAACCATCCCCTGGAAAGTGTAAGTTTAAAATAAGCCCTTTCCTCCCATAAACTGGTCAGGTGTTTGTCTCAGCAATGAGAAGGTAACTGCAACAAAGAAGTTGTCATTCTAATGAAGAGTGTGAAATGTTTTTCTATCTTCTGAGATAATTTTTGTGATCTTAAAAGAATTTCAAAGAGTTTTTCCATGATAGTCTTGGGTATCCTTTGCTAATTCCTTAATAGCATATAGCTTTTGATGTTATTTTGAGTGGTATTTTAATGTTCAAAACTATATTTTAGGGGCTGGAGAGATGGCTCAGAGGTTAAGGCAGTTGCCTCCAGAACCTAAGGACCTATGCTCAAGTCCATAGTACCCATGTAACCCAGATGCACAAAGTGGTGCATACATCTGGAGTTCATTTGCAATGGCTAGATACCCTGACATGCCCATTCTCTCTTTGTCTGTCTCTGCTTGAAAATAAATAAATAAGAATATTTAAAAAGCTATATTTTATAGATGTTTGCTTCAAAGTTATTGCTATTGATATTTTGATAATTGGATTTTTGTATCCAATATCCTTGTCGAACTAAATTTTAAATTGTTTATTGATTTTGTTGGCTTAACTAGGTAATTGGTTATATTTCTAAATAATGATTTTTTTCTTCTTTTCCTTTCTTTTGCATGTGTATGTATGTGCACATGTTTGTATGTGCAGAGGCACACGCATGCTTTGGAGGTCAGAGGGTGCTTCTCAGTCATTCTCTACCTTATTCTTTTAAAACATTATATATTTAGGGGCTGGAGAGATGGCTCAGCCATTAGGACGCTTGCCTGCAAAGCCTAACAACCCTGGTTCAATTTCCTAGTACCTAGGTAAAGCCAGATGCACAAAGTGGCACATACATCTGGAGTTGTATGTGCTAGAGGCCTTGGCCTGCCCATTCTCTTTCTGTCTCTCTTTGTCTCTCTCTGCTTGCAAGTAATATTTAGCCAGGCATAGTGGCACACATCTTTAATCTCAGCACTTGGGAAGCAGAGGTAGGAGGATTTCAGTGAGTTCAAGGCCAGTCTGAGACTACATAGGATCAAATGTCCAAACAGGGTGAGTATTGTCATCATGATCAGGTATAAGCAGAGGCCTGATTGGTTCAGACCAAGGGACTGACTAAAAAGGGGCCAAGATCTGATTTGTTCTTGGACTCAGAGGGCCAACCCAGAGAGCCTAAACTGAAGAAGCAGGATGGTCTTGATTCGTCACTAGGTGCCATCTTGGAGAGACAGGGTTAGATACAAGTTCAGTTTTGCTAAAATGGACAGAATAGCATCTCCTTATCCCTTCTCTGGGCTTCTGTTCCTAGCTAAAGGCCAGAAGGAAGCTAGCTTTCTGCTGATTTTCCTTCACTATCACTTTGGGTCTTACCAGCTGGCTCTGGTGGGGCAGCAAGAGCACCAGCAATATGCAGTACATGCATCATGTTATGCAACTGACTTTAAGGAAAGTTTTCTTTTGATTATATTCTTTTTGGTTTCAAGACTGAGTCTCGCTCTAGTCCAAGCTGACCTGGAATTCACTATGTAGTCTCAGGGTGGCTTTGAACTCACAGCAATCCTTCTACCTCTGCCTCCAGAGTGCTGGGATTAAAGGCATGGGCTATCGCACCTGGCTTTAATTTTTTTTTGAGATAGGTTTCACTATGTAGCCTCAAATTCAAAACAATCCTCTTGCCTCAGCCTCCTAAGTATTAGGATTGCAGGCACAAGCCACCACACGTGGTTTCTTCCTCCTCTTTTTTTTTTTTTTCCGAGGTAGGGTCTCTCTCTAGTCCAGGCTGATCTGGAATTCACTCTGTAGTCTCAGGCTGGCCTTGAACTCACAGCGATCCTCCTACCTCTGCCTCCCGAGTGCTGGGATTAAAGGCGTGCGCCACCACGCCCGGCTCTCCTCCTCTTTTTTTTTTTAAAAAAAACTTTTTTTTATGGACAACTTCCATTAATATTGAAATATAACATGATTATAATCCCCTCCCACCACCTTCTCTACCCCTCTCAAATTTCCTCTCCACTGATCCCTTCTTGTTTCCAACTAGTCTCTTTTATTTTGATATCATGCTTTTCTCCCTTCTATCATACAGTTCTTGTGTAGAGAGTGTCAGCTACTATGAGGTCATGAATTTCAAGACCACTTTGTGTCTGGAAGCATTGAGTCTCAGTGCTGAACACTCCACTGTTACTTCTCAGCACTTTGATGAGTTTTAAGTCATCCCAGTGGACACCACCATCTGAAAAGAATAGCTGTTCTACATTTATTTATTTAATTTATTTTAATTTTTTTTCCTTTTGCTTTTTCTGAGGTAGGGTGTCACTCTAGCCCAGGCTGACCTGGAATTCACTATGTAGTCTCAGGCTGGCCTTTAACTCATAGCGATCCTCCTATCTCTGCCTCCCGAGTGCTGGGATTAAAAGCGTGAGACACCACACTCAGTATAAACCTGATTTTTAATAAGCTCCCAAGGGCTGGAGAGATGGCTCAGTGGTTAAGGCACTTGCCTCCAGTGCCTAAGGCCCCAAGTTCAATTCCCCAGGACCCACATAAGCCAGACCCACAAAGTGGTGGCCCTGGTGTTCTCTCTCTCTCTCTCTCTCTGCTTGAAAAAAAAAAAAAAAAGCTCCCAAGATGTAAGAACTGCTGCTCCAGGATGTAGTTGACAGTGATTCCTGTCAAACCTCTCCCAGGAGACAGCCTTTGTGATCTTCTATTTCCTTTGTGGGGAAACCTTTGCTAAGTTTGTGCTTTTACAAAATGGATTGACTATAAGTTATTTTTTGCAAAGAATAAAGTTGATGTTATGAACATTTGATCATGTATATCTCTCTTTTTGCATGTATATGTGTGCATGGTGTGTGTTTATGCATGTTCATATGTGTGTGAGAGAACATATACATATATGTGAGGTCATATTTCTTCCTCAGTTGTTCTCATTATTAATTAAATTAAAAAATTATTTGTAGGCAGAAAGAGATAGAGAGAATGTGCGCGCCAGGGCCTTCAGCCACTGCAACTCTAGATACATGCACCACTGTGCATCTGGCTTTACTTGGGTATGGAGGAATCGAACCCAGGTCATTAGGTTTAGCAGGCAAGCACCTTAACCGATAAGCCATCTCTCCAGCCCTAATTTATTTATTTATTTTTTGTTTTTTTGAAGTAGGGTCTCACTCTATCCCAGGCTGACCTGAACTCCCTCTATAATCCCAGGCTGGCCTCAAACTCAACAGTGATCCTCCTACCTCTTTCTCCCAAGTGCTGGGATTAAAGGCATGAGCCACCATGCCCAGCTTTATCTTATATTTTTGCTTTTAAATGTTTTATTTACTTATGAGATAGATAGGTGGAGGGGGAGAGAGAGAGAGAGATAAAGTAAGTATGGGTGTACCAAGGCCTCCTGCCTCTTCAAACAACTTCAGAGACATGTGCCACTTTGTGTATGTAGCTTTACATAGATACTGGGGAATTGAACCTGGGCTATCAGGCTTTGCAATCAAACACCTTTAATCACTGAGCAATGTCTCCAGCCCCACTCTTGATATTTTTATGTGGGCTTTAGGGATTAAACTCTTTACTGACTGAGCTATCTTCTCAGCCCCTAATATTTGCAATTTAGAAAATTGATGCTGGATAGGTGCATAGGCACATTCCTGTAACCGAGATGTTGGAGGTAGAGGCAGGAGGATCATTAGTTCAAGGTCATCCTTGGCCATGTAGTGAGTTCAAAGCCAGCCTGGGATTTATGAGACCTTGTCTCCAAAAACCAAAATCAGAATTGTACTTTACTGTTCATTCCATATGTTTTTAACATTTGACTTAGAAGATAGTCAAGTTTAGGATGATGACCAGAACAGTGAGTTCCAGGTACTAATTTCACTCCTACTATTATCCGATAGGCTTAAGATCACCACCTGCATTTTATAAGTGGATAAATCAAGTCTAAGAGAAGTTATTTAACTTGACAATGGACACAGTCAGTGGTAGATCTGAAATTTGTTCCTAGTCTTTACTGATTAACTCTGTGTTTGTTTTTGTGACACTCACACATGACATAAAAAATAGAAGTGGTGGGAAATTATTTTATGTGTCAGGAAACCTGAATTCCTAGCCTGCCTTATTCATCCTTTAGCTACATGACTGCACTCCACCCCTGCCATCTCCAAACCTTTAGTAAATATTTAAAGCTATAAAAGCAATACATGTGAATTATTGACATAATGAGTTATTATGAGAGAACTCCTTAATTCTGCCTTGTCCACCACTAATATGCTGGCCAAGCTCTCAACCATGAGGCTTCCCATCACAACTCTCCCATGGAAATGCTTGCACTGAGCTGGGGGATAGTTATGTGGGAACAGAGGACTTTCTGTCGGAAAGAACTAGGATTAAGGAGAGTTAGATGGTTATGCTCCCTCTTTCTTGGCAGGGCTGAGGGTCTGGTATTAGGACTAGCACGTGAGGAAGTATCTTCCTCCCCTTTCCACATAAACCCTGTCGCCTTCTGTTTCTGATGAGTTATATAAGATGAAGAAAATACCTTTTGAGATGCCTGCTCATCCTAGATCTTTTGCTTTTTCTGAGCTATAACTCCTCATATTTCTTAGGGGTTCTCTTGTAGTACTGTATTCATGGCCTGTCCCTCCTTAGACACAACTGAAGACATCTGACTCCAGGGTTGGAGTGAGTGAACTGGATTCTTTTTATTATAATTTTTTTTTTTTTTTTGGTTTTTCAAGGTAGGGTCTCACTCTAGCCCAGGCTGACCTGGAATTCACTATGTAATCTCAGGGTGGCCTTGAACTCATGGTGATCCTCCTACCTCTGCCTCCCAAGTGCTGGGATTAAAGGCATGCGCCACCACACCCAGATTATTATAAATTTTGAAATGTAGCCCAGACAACCAGGATTTGTAAGGGCATCTAAAACTGCAGTGGCATGGTGTTATAGTCAGCCACATGCTGCTGGGATGAAAATCTAAACTAGGCACAGTTTGTGGGAGGAAAGGGTTTACGGAAGCTACAGATCCAGGGGAAGTTCCATAATGGTGAAAGAAGATGGACCCCTTTCACAGGTCCAAGCAGAGAGAGAAACCCATTACCAGCAACTCCAAAAGCAAACAAGTACACTCAGACTGGCAAACCGAAGGAACTCCAGGCTTGAGCTCAGAATGCTTTTTGCATATGTATAGCTGGAATTCCAGACCCACTCCAGAAGCACCTTAGACCTGGATCCTAGGATCCTGCCACGATGATACCTCCTTTAGCCAGGAGGCAGAAGAAAAATTACAAGCTTTATTAAACTCTTGAATCTATTGGGGGACGGACATCCATTCAGACTACCACAGTCTGCCCCTAGCCTCCAATAGATTTATAACCATATAACATTGTATATTGTGTTCCATCCAGATTTAAAGGTCCCACAGTCTTTACCAACTTAAGATAGCTAGCTCCAAAGTCCCAAGTCTCATCTGAGATTTAAGAGTGTCTTTTAACTATGAGTTCTGTAAAATCAAAACAAATTACATATTGCAGAAGAGGTGGTGGAAAGATTGTAAGAGCCAAAGGAAGGGTAGGACTGCTCACAGTGCAAACTTCCAGACACAAAATAGCCTTGATATTCATGATTTCACAGTGCCTGATAATACCTACACATAATGGGAGGAAAAGATAATGACACTGCAACAAAACAGACTAATTGAGAGGGGGAAAGAAATATAGGGGGGAGCTATCAATAAGAATAAAAAGTTTAAAAATGTAAGCAAACAATAACAACAAAGAACAAGTTACAAACTTTTAACATGGCATAGAGTAAACATTTCTACTTGTTACGAGGCATAACAAGGAATGACTAGACCAATGTAAACTCAGCAACCATTAGGTAAACATCAAACATCTGCAGTTTGAGTCCAATACCCTTAGTCCAATAGCACAATTCCAATGAAGTTCTCTGCAGTCTTTCCTTCCCCTTTGAAAGTTCATAAGCTAAGCCTCCAAATGTAGCTCTTTGTACATTTAGCATTTTTCAAACTCTCACCAGAATAGTCCAAAAACTTGGCTCACTGCTCTGGAAGGCGCCTTCAGTTGTAAGTACCAAATTCATGTCTATTCCTCCATTACACAATGCCAGTGACTGACATTTTCCAAATTTTCTAATTCTGCCCCTCCAGTTTGGCTGAGTAGCTGTGGAAAACTTCCATACTTAGCCAACAGCACTCTATGGTAGCCCTTGCACAGTCCTGGTATATCCAAAACATCTTTGGGTCCCCATGCAAATCATGGTCCATCTTCCAAAGGCTTTACTGACCTATCAGGGACCTCATGCCCTGATTCATATACCGCATCTCAGCAGCAGCTCCTGGAACTCTGTGCATTTTATGACCCACTCTACATATACATTTTTCATGCTTCCAAAAGTAATACCTGATATGCAGGACACAACCATGTTATTTATTTAGAGAATAAGTAAATCTTGAAGAGCAGGTTCCTTCCTTTCAGCTATCTCCTTTCAAAAGAGTTTGTACAGTTTATCATTTAGTCTTTCCTGGGCGGAATGACCTCTGGCATCTCTCCATTGTTTCAATGTAAAACAGTTGGGCTATTTTCTTTAGGATTGACAGTAGCAGCTTTAGTAAACCTAAAGCAGTTTCTGTGCCAGTCACTTAAACTTGCTTGAATTTTTTTCCACTTTTAAATCTTAAATTTTCAGTCCCATATCATTAGCCAAGCACATCAGTCCATTACTTTAATTCAACCTTGATCAAACTCTCAGGGCATGGGTAGTAGAATGCATCTAACCTTCTGTCCAATAGCACAATTCCAATGAAATTCTCTGCAGTCTTTCCTTCCCCTTTGAAAGTTTATAAGCCAGCCCTTAAAATGTAACTCTCTGTGCATTTAGCATTTTCAAACTCTCACCAGAATAGAACAAAAAACTTGGCTCACTGCTCTGGAAGGCGTCTTCAGTTGTAAGTACCAAATTCATGTCTATTCCTCCAACACACAAGTTCCAGAAGATCAAAACCCACATGGTCAGATTCATCTCAGCCATATCAGCCACTCTTGGTATCAAATCTGACATAATCACTGCTGGGATGAACCTCCAAATCAGGCACCGTTTATAGGAGGAAAGGATTTATTGAAGTTATAGATCCAGGGGGAAGTTCTATAATGGCAAAGGAGGCTAGCCGTTTTTCATAGGTCCAAGTAAGAGAGAGAGAGAGAGAGAGAGAGAGAGAGAGAGAGAGAGAGAGAGAGAGAGAGAGAGAGAGAGAGAGAGAAAGAGAGAGAGATAAAACCATCACCAGCAACTCCAAAAACAAACAAGTATGCTCAAACTGCAAACCATAGCAACTCCAGGCTTGACCTCAGACCATTTTTACATATGTATAGCTGGAATTTCAAACCTATCCCAGAAACACCTTAGGGCTGGACCCTAGGATCCAGCCTAGATGACATCTCAGCAGCTGGAGACAAACCTTTAATAAATTTCTGAAATCTATTAGGGGACATCCATTCAAACTACCATACATGGCCAAGTAAAGAAAAGTAAAAGTAGACTTGAAGGCTGGGGGGATAGATGGCTGCAAAGAGAGAGAGAGGGGGAGAGACAGAGAGAGAGAGAAAGAGAGAGGGAGAGAGAGACAGAGAGAGAAAGAGAGAAAGAGAGAGAGTGAGAGAGAGAGAGAGAGAGAGAGAGAGAGAGAGAGA